>JANEYF010004384.1:0-12379 GCA_029963845.1 Rhamnusium bicolor | reverse complement strand
TAAAAACAGTCCCATATTTTCAATTACATTATGAATATATGATTCGATATTTTTTTGAAATTTTTCAGTAAAATTTTTATCCACTGTAAACGTATATTAAAACTATACAGTGTGCATCAGTGGGACAGGGAAATATTAAAATGTAGTAACTCAGTGGACAATTTCATTTCAAGATGCTATATTATTATTTCATATAATACACATTTTTTCTTAAAAATAACGAGTACTACTTTGTTGCATGTACTCTTGTAATCTTAGTCCGGATTTTTTATTACCCGGCATAATATGTCCACTAGAATTCTGGTGACCTATTCTTGTATTTTTATTTTTAACTCAGGAATAGGATAGGGACAGTCAATATACACCTTGCTCGTAGGTAGACCCATTGAAAATAATCACACGCTGTCAAATCGGGTAACCTTGATGGCCATGGAATATCGAATGCTCTTTCCAAATCGTAAAAATCATGTTTCGAAACAGCACTCTTACAGGAGTCATGGCCACTGATATGACTTGTTTCTTTATCTTATTAGAACCATGTGTCTCGATTAACTTGATAGGATATAATTAATTCCTTTATCAGAAACGTTGTAATCATGTTGGTGTAACGGCAACTGTAGCAACAGTTACATTACTTAATTGTCATCCTCAAAAAGGTATGATGTTACAAGAATTATAACACTGACGTAGTTTTCCACAAAACACCTTAACACTATCCACTGTACTCAACGCGCGTTTCGCCAACGAAGTAACTGAGTTTTAATCATCTCAGATGATACCAACAGGGAATACTATGTATATCCTGTACATAATAACGTTAATGTTAAAATTCTGCTATATAAAAATTTTAATAATTAATGTAAATAAAATGTATTAAATATAGCAACATATTCCTTTCAATTTATTCCTTGTGTGATGCTGGCTATAGAGGGGGTGAGAGCGGGGAGTTTAGGTTGGGACGTGAGAATTTGAAACTGTTGTTGCCACGGTTGGCCATGAAATTTATACCCGAAGAAACATGCATGAAATGTTGCAAATAAAAAGACATGCCAATGCAATAAACAACCGCACAGATAAGTAAATTTAAGCGAAACATATTTTAACCTACTAAATTATATGATTGGGGTAACATGTAATGTAAATTAAATTTTTACATTTTGCCGATACCATAATTCTTCAAAAGTAAACCGAAGCGAAATTACTATTACTAATCGAAAATTCCCAAGAAACACTATCAAAAAGTCAGCACTGATGAATTAAAAAGAAACCTTACTTATAAGTAAAACAAATATACACCTATTGCGTATCATATTTGATAGTTCATTAGTAGATCGGTACTGTTTGGAACATCTGTATGAATAATTTGAAATGGTAAAACCAAACCTGAGATCAATATACATGACTACTAGTTTTCACCTGTTCAGATACATACGATCTATGCTGATCCAAATAAACATTATTATTGTAATATATTCAAATATAACAAATATAATAATTTGAATAAACTTAAAGTACTGCCACTTACAACTTTCAAATAAAGAGTTTCTATCAGTTGTTGCATATCATATATTTTGATTTAAAGGTAGATATTATCATGGATATACTGTGAACGAGATACAAGTTTGTATTGGAATTAATCAGTAGTGTTCTGATTATTGATGCTAATTTACTGGAAAACCAATTGCGGTCGGTTTGATATACAAATCTACTATAATGTATGACACTAGCGAATTTCTTTCTTTTGTATTTATTGTCACTAATTTAGACAGGAATATTTAGAATAGGTATTTCAATATTCCATGAAGTTTTAAATTATTTGACAGTGATGAAAATATGTTTATCTCTGTGTATAGATTTTACGGAAATAAGCATGATTTTTTATCATTTTAATATCCTAAATGTGTATATACAAATATCTAGCAATGAAATATTTCCATTAGATTGAACCATCAGTATAGAGTTTAATATTTCACAAAAATAGCCATTTTAAAATTTGTAATCTAGTAAAAAATTTGTGTACGAAAAAGATGTATGTCTATAGCAATTAGTTAAGAGCAATTCATTAATATTTCCAATACATTGATGAAACGAGACTTAATATTTTTTTAACTTTAAGCGTTAAATTTAATGAAATTTATAATAAATGAAGTTTATAACAATATAGCAAAAAAATTTGACATACAATGTATCTTTACCATCTGTTTAGATAATTTAGAATTATGATTTTTATATTGGGGGATAATAGTCATTTATCACACAAGGACGAAAATTTTTCACACGATTAGGACGAGGTGAAGCCAAGTTCAGCAACCATATGAGTACGAAGAACAGTTACGTCCGTGTGTCATACACTATTTTTATTCGATTATAAGAAGAAAATAATAAATTTTTGTTCATTATATGTATTTTAATTGAAAAATCTGATCGTAACTGACTTCACGTCACTTTGACACAATCTAATGCGAATGTCATTAAAGTTTGTTTCATTTGTTTATAGTATCCATTATTTTGTTCGAAATTGTTTCCGAAAAGTAGTCGTCCAATAACCACAACAAAAAGGTAATACCTATTATAAAAAGATAATCTTTTCATCCAGATATTTCAACCAAAAAACTTCACTTTTGAATACAATCGAATAAAAAGATTATTTTGTATATTCATATTAAACCCATTTTGTCCCAGTGGTGCGCTAACGCACCACATATTTTATGATTTTTTTTGTTAAATTCAGTAAATGTTTTTGCATATCCATTTATAAATTTTATTATTATCAGTATTAGAGAACTTAGTATCGTACGAACTGTTGATTTTTATTTTAAAACAAAAATTTTATGACACCTCAAAAATCAAGAAAAACGTTGCATAATTTTGTGTCAAAGGTTGAAGTGAATCTAAAACAGTAAAATATTTTATTTTTGGAAAGTATTGTCATTTTTGGTAGGTCTATAATATGTAGATTACATGGTAGAAAAAAATACATTTAAAATATAATATAGATTATGGTTTATTTTTATTAAATAATTACTGGTGCGTGAATGGACCACTGGTTTTATCTATGAAATAAAACCAAGCTATTGTTTGTTTCTTGTGCAGTACACGTGATATTTAATTGAAATCAGTAAAATATGCCGTTTTTGAGGTATTTGACTCAAAGGAAATTAGAAGCGGCTCTGGAGGAGATCGTTACGGATTTGGAGAATAATGGTGATTTTCGTATTACTCGTATTTACGTATTTTTGTATTTTCTAGATACAACTCATTCTAGCCTTGGTCTTAGCGGTGACGTTGTCATGAGTCTACTTTCTGTTGTGGATAAGCCAGTGAATCACCAAATTTTTTTCGACAACTTTTTTTCGTCATTCAAACTCTTCGTACATTTAAAAAATAATGGTTATTTTGCCACCGGTACTATCCGCGAAAATAGGACAAATAAGTGTCCAATCGAAAATTGTAAATCATTTGGTAAAAAAGACCACGAGTCCCATATTTCAGCATATGATTCTGAATCAAAAGTTTTTATTGTCCGATGGCACGATAATTCGGTTGTAACGGTGGCAAGTAATGTTTATAGTGTAGCTCCTGTTCAAAATGTTAAACGCTATAATAGAAAAGAACGAAGAGATGTACAGATACCCCAACCTTATGTAATTGCCCAATACAATAAATATATGGGTGGGGTAGATTTACACGACAACGGAATTGCTAATTATAGATGCCAAGTATTTGGGAAAAAATGGTGGTGGCCTTTATTTTGTAATTCATTGGATAGCTTAGTCGTCAACGCATGGAAAATTTATGTCAATGAAAAAATTTCCCAGGTAGATTTTAAATCTTACGTAGCCTTGCGACTTTTAAAAACTGATAAAACAATAATTGAAAGGAATCTTGCTCCTGCTATAGATGAACTGCGTTATGATAATACAGGTCACCTCATGATTTCTCATGCCAATAAAGCACGAAGGGAGGTGTAGAATTTGCCATAGCCACACATTTTACATTTGTAATAAATGTAATGTACATTTACATACTTCATGCTTTGTACAGTATCATCAAAAATGAAACCGGATGTTACCAGTGGTGCGTTCACGCACCATGAAATATTATAATGTTTTTTTTATTAAGTATTAAGTTCTATGTAGAAAATAATTTACGCTTAGTTATTTTATGTAAGATTGAAACTTTCTATGATATATTTTCGTTAAAATTATTAGTTATATCTTATGTGCCTCAAAATAATATTTCATTCTTCCTCCCAGTGGTTCGTTTACGCAGCAGTATTTTTTTTATATACGTTAATTTTTTTAATTTATTTTGACACAAGGAATGTATTCCTAAGTGTAACAAAATAAATATTTACAAACAAAAATGTTCGTTTTTTGAATTTTTCGATGCTTGGGATTTAATGGGTTAATATATTATTGAAATAATACTTACCACTAAATTTTATAAGAACAAATACAATATGGTCCATAATTTTAAACATGGAGATAGCTGTTTTTATCAAGTATAAAGAATACTGGACCTAATCACTAGTGTTCTTACGCAAAATCCAACGAGATAATATGTTTGTATATAGAAAGTATAAACTGTTATGACATATCCGTAAAAACTTTGATTTTTTCTCTATTCAATTTTTATTTACTTTGAATTTATTACCGATTTTATTTACTTGCTACATTTCTTTTGCTACATTTCTTTTGAAAATATTTAGTTGTTGGTATCACAAAAAAAAATTTATTCCAAAGTACTTACACAAATTAGTCAATTATCCATTTGCTTAAAGTATCCTAAAACGACAATTATAACCACCTATTAATCACCCAACTAGAAACTAATTTCACACAACTAATTTGAAGAACTTTATGTCATATATATATATAACGGCATTTAAATTAATGACGCGCGCGAGTTTTTCACCGGATTTTCACGAACGGCCCAAAGAAAGTTTTCAACACAACTGAAGTTGCGGTGGGAGATGAAACAAGCTCGGATTTTCTGAAACGAAGCGCTCTCTAACGGGAAAATCTCAATCTGAAATTGGTCCAGCGCAGCATCATATATACGCAAAGCCATCCTTAGTTCCAAACATTGGAGATGTAGACAGATAGCAATGTTCTCATTATACATAATTTAATAACGAAAATGGATAATGCGGAACGTGCTGTACTTTTACTTTGATTTCAGAGAAATACGTTTAACATATTTTAAGTACTGGTGTATCATAAACGAGCAGAGAAATATATTTTAGAAAAAAATTAGGAATATTGTTTAAATTAAACGATGCATGGAAATATGCCTTGAATGCTCAATATCTTGGAAAACATGAACTGGAAATAATGGAATATAAATTATTTTTTCTGAATTGGGGACTATTATAAATAACACAGATATTGGATGGATCTGTTGCCTGCCTGTCATTTTCACGAAACTGTTATGAAGATTTTTTCTAATTAAATCAAATTTTAGTAAAACGACTTGTTCGGAAGTTGAATATTGATACATATGTTCATCTACCTAATCCTATTAAGTTTTAATAACTTCTGGGTCATCAGACCAAACTTCGGAAAATGTGTGTAAAATTAAATGCTATTTCCAATACACAAGATGTGAATTTGGAAGTTCCTCGATACTTGGTCCGCTTAATTTCTTAATTTTTATTAATTGTCTACTATCCTATGTTGGTACTGACTGTGCTGTACTATCCGCAAATAAAATCACACTGACAACTGTTACTAAAAGTCCTGTAGAACTTTAAGACTATCTAAATAGTTTATCTATTAAATTGAGGGGCAGATATTATAAAAACGCATTAATAATAGTGTATTATAATATTTTCTTAACCGCCTCTCAAGTTACTGAAGCAACCCCCTGAAAATCCTAGGATACTGTTAGGTAATAGAGACGAGGCCCTATAGTTTATTTTGGAATCTGAACCACATCTAGGGCAAAAAGCTCTTCCCATCTAAGTCCGATACGAACTACAAATTAAATTTCTAAGTTGCTCCAAAATGGAATCAAATCATTGGCCTTCACCCACTGGCTACCCAAAGGTGAATATTAATAAAATTGTATGCACGTAACTTTGCTCTAGTAAAAAGCATAGTACCCATATTACAATAAATGACAAAATAACCCTATCGTCAAATTTCACTAAATATATAGGTAATTTCATTGATTATGATATGATATGAAAAAGTAAAAAACCGCTGCCAATTACTTGGGGATCAGAACTTCCTCACCGTAGTAAAATTCGATGTGTCGTGGAGTTTGTAATAAAAGTAATTTTTGACGTTTCAAAAAAGTCACATTGGTGGAATGTCACTAATATTTTTTTAGACATTTCAAATTTTAAGAAGTGTCAATCAAAATTCAAATTTTATGGTGTTGTCAAAATGTTAACAATATTTTAATTTATAGCTTTATTTAAACATTTGAACACAATATTAATGGGTTTGTATAACATCTGATTTATAATCTTTCATCACGAATATACTTTTTGTAAAGTTAGAAATAAAAATGTTGGGGCCCGGTAGACCCCGTTCCAGCAGACCAATTTTGCTCATCAACGAATTCAATCTCTTCCTTGACCTCTAGAATGTGTGTACCAAATTTGAGAGCTTTATCTCAAAAACTGTAGCTGCTATCGCGAACCACACACGCACACACATAGACAGAAAATTTTTTCTGTCTGAAATTTCGTGTATCGTCATAATTCGTCGAGATTCGTCCAGAAATGCAATAAAAATTTTCAAAATTTTTTTCACGAATACATACCTCTTCCTCAATTTGAGGCGTAAGGAAGTAATTAAATAATTAACAGTTATACTTTATTACTAGAGCTCGGACGGTACATATTGTTTCAAATGACGGATTTTACGCAGGCATTATTATATTGTAAACACTTACTGAAACATTCCCAAACATCAGAAAAACAGAAATTTATACATTATAAAGTGAATTTTATTTCATTTTAAAATGATAACACGTAAATTAGTTTTATTGGAAAACGTAATATACTCGTATTAAATAAAAACGTCATAATTTCTTTTTTACCATTGTCCTACACTGGAAACTCTGGGAACTGAGAATAACGGGAAGGGGAGAACACATGCAGTTCGTCAACATGCATTGTAAACTTTCATAAACTACAGTAAATTTGTGGATTCGCGAAATGCCGAAATTGCAATTTAATGGTACACGATTATATTGCTGTAGCTGTGACAAAACAGTAGTAGATAATCTACTTTTTAGACAATTTTGCAAAAGTGTATTATGGCAAGTATAGCAATGTTCTGATGCCATGGGAGTCGAAAGTGAGAAAATATTTATCACCAAACTGTCACAATATTAGACAGAAAATTTCTTCTTGAGTTGAATGGGGAAATACATTTGGCTTAACGTGGACTAAACCACTAATTTATTTATTTATTTATTTATATATTTATGTATTATACATTTATGTATTTATGTATTTATGTATTTATGTATTTATGTATTTATGTATTTATGTATTTATGTATTTATGTATTTATGTATTTATGTATTTATGTATTTATGTATTTATGTATTTATGTATTTATGTATTTATGTATTTATGTATTTATGTATTTATGTATTTATTTATTTATGTATTTATTTATTTATGTATTTATTTATATATTTATTTATTTATGTATTTATTTATTTATGTATTTATTTATTTATGTATTTATTTATTTATGTATTTATGTATTTATTTATTTATGTATGTATTTATTTATTTATGTATTTATTTATTCATTCATTCATTCATTCATTCGTTCGTTCGTTCGTTCGTTCGTTCTTCCTTCCTTCATTCATTCATTCATTCATTCATTCATTCATTCATTCATTCATTCATTCATTCATTTATTTATTTACACTACTCAACAGGTTTAAGACCCAATAACAGAGTAGGCATACAATTTAAACAATACAAAAAAATACAAAATGGAAAATACATTGAAAATAAAATATTTGATTGCAATAGTTGTAACAAAATAATAACAATAATAATAACTGCAAAAAAATATATTTTCTAAGGCGGCTAAGTTACAGCTGAAAATGTCAACGAGCTCATGTAGCTCGTTACTTCTAGCTGTAATTACTGGACATATTGCGTAAAGGAGAGTACTTTTTAATGTTGGTTCTAGCATTTGGCAGATAAAAAGTATCAATTTGTCCTGATGCTGGCCTGGGAACATGAAAATTTATCGTGCTTAAAATTTGTTGACAATCGATGTTATTATGTAACAGCTTATGAAGAAATATTAAATATGCCTTGGTTCGTCTAACTTCTAAAGATTGCAAGGAGAATCTATTGAGAACTTCATATTGGGAATAACCAATGGCGCGATATATTCCATCTACTTTATAACTTAAATATTTTAAGAAATTACGCTGAACTTTCTTTAAATTTTCGATATAGCTTAGATAGTTAGAACACGATATTACGGAGGCATATTCCGAGTTGGATCTGACAATAGTATACAGCTCTTTTATTACATCAATATTTTTAAAATTTATGGTACTGCTAATTAAGCCAAGAGATTTATAAGTTTTAGCTGTTATATGAATAATATGAGTTGAGAAGGATAACTTTTTATCAAAGATAATTCTAAGATCGCAGAAGGTATCGGATCTAGCAAGGAATGATCACCTAGTCGATAGTAATAATTTAGGGTTACCTGTTTTGTCGTGTAGGAGATGACATTACATTTGGATACATTTAAAAGTAAATTATTGTTGATGCACCAATCATTTAGTGTATAAAGATTATCCTGTAGTACGAGGCAGTCATTTTCGCTTGATATGTCTGAGTAAATTTTCAAGTCGGCAGCGTATAGACGACACGTAACTGATAAGGTATTGACGATATCATTAATAAATAAATTAAATAATAATGATTCTTGAATAGACCCTTGGGGAATACCTGAGGTCGCTCGAATCCCAACAGACAGCCACAGTATACATCATAGTGAACCTTATTAAAAAAATAAGATGAAAAGAAATTTATTAGAAAACCGAAAGCACTTAGTTTATTGAGCAGTATACTGGATGATAGCAAATGTTTTAGTGGGTGCATTGGAGAAAAATTGTTCGATGCGCGAAGTAGTAGAAACTGTAAATTTTAGTACTTACTCCGTACTCTATAATTATAGGGCTACAAGTACAGAAAATAGGGACAATTTATTATTTTTTTTTACCGATGGAGTTAATTATATGAAATCTTCTGCCTGAATTATGGGGCTACAAATACACAGAAAATAGGGACAATTTATTATTTTTTGTTACCGATGGAGTTAATTATATGAAAACTTCTGCCTGAATTATGGGGCTACAAATACACAGCAAACAGGGACAATTTATTATTTTTTGTTACCGATGGAGTTAATTATATGAAAGCTTCTGATTGAATATTGGAAGAAAAGATACCAGAATATGCTTCATATAACATGCTCAGCACATAGGCCTCATAGAATGGCTGAGACTATTATGGTGTGCTACCCTATTGTTGATAAATTAATATCTAGTGTGAAAAAGTTTTTCTTAAAATACCAGATCATGTATCGTTATTTCACGAAATTTTTCCAAATATACCATTATCTCTACAGCCAATTTAACACGATGGGAACTTGGCGAAATCTGCACTACAGCAATTAAATCCAGATGACGCAGATACTATTAGGCTCAACAGACATTTATGTATCCAACTGTCTATAGGTCATTATCTTTTTTTAGAAATGGAACAGTAGCGAAGCGACATCATTTTGACCTTTTTGCAACTGTTTCGTCATACATTAATACAGCATCACTCCCTTCATTCTGTACACCAAAAACAAAATACCACATTTGGTTGCAAAGCATAAAATACTTCTTTGGTGCGTATGTGACGTACAAGGTAAATTTTACATATAATTGAATGACAGACAAGAATATTCATCAATCACCAGAGTTCAATTCTAGCTTTTGATAGGTAAATTTCTTTAACTGGTAACATTTATCAGTTTACATAAGTGTAATTGTTTTCAGTCTCTTATTTTGCTTTTTTTAAAATCTTGTTCCATAGCTAATTTATGCATTAACTAGTCACAAAAGCTACACACCATTTAATTTTAAATCTTTCGTGAACACCTGCCAATGAACTGTGTATGTTACTCTTATGGCCGGATTTTCTCCACAAAATAATTTGTACCGAGTGATCCAAATAAGCATCCCACCCCATTTTCTCGGTTATTTGGAAAGATACGAAAAAAATGAAAAATACTTTTTTGTAGGGTTTTTAAAAAAAGGAATCCAGACACATTAACAGAAAAAACAACTGAACATCAAATAAAAGAGATGGAGGCCTAAGTTATATTTTTTTAAATGGAAGTACTAAATATTTCCATATTCCATATTTGAATATGGAATATGGAATATGGATATTCTGATTTCAAATATATATACTTTTTATATAGTATCTTCAATAAATATTCCGATAATCGATTATTTCCCAAAAGAAAATACGTTGCTTAACAGATATCAAGAAATATTTTCTAGGTTGCCGTGATAACAAAACAACAATTAATATTTTGACAGTTTTGCTCATTTAATAATTCAACAGTTTGCCAACAACTGTTACTTTTGAACGTTGCTTTGTTGGCCAAAAATAACCAATATGAATAATCATTATACTTTAGGAGAAAAATACGATATGGTAAACTTATATTTTAAAAATAATAAAAACGCTTGTGCTGCCCAGCGAGAATATGGACAAATATATCCGAATAGGAAATTGCCTGACAGGAAAACTATTAAGTTGGCAGATAATTTATTAAAACATACAGGAACAATTCAAAATAAAAAGAAAAGAGGAATAGTCAACGAAGATAGAGAATTCAGTATTTTACTCTATTTTCAAGAGAATCCAAGAAATTCAATAAGAGACGCAATGGGGTATTTGAATTTTTCTTATGGAACCATACAGAGAACTTTAAAAAACATAAACTTAAGGATTATAGTATATTGCTTGTTCAAAAATTATTCCCTCAAGATAATGAAAAAGCGGCAACAATTTTGTAGAAATATCGTCAACAGGTATGACATTGATAATAATATATTTAATAAAATATATTTGGTATCTTCAACAGAAGAAATTCACATTTTTGGTCTTCCGAAAATCCTCATATTTCTGAAGAGATTCAATTTCAAGGAAGGAAATCCATAAATGTTTGGTGTGGAATAATAAATAAAAAAATTGTAGGGCCTATTTTTCACGAAGGCTCCCTTAGAGGACCATTGTATTTAGATATGTTAAGAAACGATGTAAATAATTTATTAGAAGAAATGCAATTACAATTCCATGTTATTTGGCAGCAGGACGGGGCACCCCCACATAATATTAATGATGTTACAAATTACTTAAACACAACATATCAAGAATGGATAGGAAAATGAGGAACTATTGCTTGGCCACCTCGTAGTCCGGACCTAACTCCATTAGACACGTTTCTTTGGGGCCATTTAAAAAATATTGTTTATAAAGAAAGAAGCAACAACTTGGAAGAAATAAAGGAAAAATTAGAACAGAAATACGAAATTGAATAATAACAACGCTGTTATGGCAAATGTAATGGGAAACTTAAGAAAACGATAAGTTCTGTGTATAGAAAACAATGGAGAATTTTTTGTGATATGTTATTATTAATTAACTAGCAATAAATTATTGCTAATTTACTACATTTCTGTAGCCGTTAAAGAATTTAAATATTTTCATTTCCCACTCTTATTTTAATGGATAATATTATTTTTAATAAATTATCTACCACTTCAATAGTGTTCTTTACTTATTTTCTATATTTGTAGTTTTTTTAGCTGGCTGGGCACCATAAGCGTTTTTTATTTATTAATTTTTTTTTCAATATAATAATTTAACTAATAATTGAGCATAGTTTCATGAGGATAATAAAAAAGAAATTAAATATAGGTAAATTAGGCAAAAAGTTAATAGTTATAATAGTCAAACTGTCAAACTAACACTTTTGTTTTACTATCACAGCCACCTAGATAGTATTTCTTGATATCTGTTAAGTAACGTATTTTATATTGAAAAAATCGCCTATCGGAATATTTACTGAAGATACTATATAAAAAGTATATATTTTGAAATCAGAATAAGATGCCCTATTCAAATATGGAAAAATATTTGGGTACTTCCATTTAAAAAAATATAACTTAGGCCTCCATCTTTTTTATTTGATGTTCAGTTGTTTTTCTGTTAATGTGTTTGGATTCCTTTTAAAAACCCTACAAAAAAGCATTTTTTCATTTTTTTCGTATATTTCCAAATAACCGAGAAATGGGATGGGAGGCTTACTTG
>JANEYF010004382.1:0-277494 GCA_029963845.1 Rhamnusium bicolor | reverse complement strand
GAAATTTTTCGATATCTCTTATAAGAGAGCCAGGACATTTGGCCGACGCGAGGCTGGGACACCCTGTATATATATATATATATATATATATATATATATATATATATATATATATATATATATATATATATATATATATATATATATATATATATATATATATATATATATATATATATATATATATATATATATATATATATATATATATATATATATATATATATATATATATATATATATATATATGTTGTTTTTCAGGTTTTCGCGGGTGGTGAATGTTAAATTCGTTTTCCGGGTATACTCCCGCGTAGGTGATAGGCCCCGAGAGGGACCGTGGTTGTCTGAACGACGTTTCGGCAGAATCTCATCTGCCATCTTCAGGTTCTAACCGATAACTGCTTACTGCGGCTTCTGGTTACTCGAACTGAAATGACGTTTTCTGGATCTGGCAGTTCTTTATATACTCTACCTATGTTACGCTCTGTTGCTCTCGACACACTCCGGGCGTCATGGTCTGCTGCACCCATCTCCTGATTTCGAGCGCGGCTTCGTGTAATCGGTCCTGTTCGGACGCGCATGCGTGTCTGTGCTTATGTCACGGTCTGTTGCACCCATCTCCTGATTTCGAGGGCGACTCCGTGTACTTGGTCCTATTAGATTAGCTCTGGTTGGTTCCTCTTCGTGTGTTCGTTGCGTTATGTTTCTTGCTTCCTCATGGACAGCAGCATGCAATACCAGAGCAGGCTTCCATGTGGTAGGTAGTCTTTGGGTGTCATCTCGTGTATTTAGATTGTGTGGTCTTTTCTCTATTTCTATGGCCTCCCTAATGATTCTTGACTTGTAATGCTCGATATTGGCTAGTGTTTTTGTTTTGTCGAAATCAATCCTATGTCCTGTAGTTTTGACATGTTGAGCTAAAGATGATGTTCTCTCGTCTTTTCTAACAGCGTTTATGTGTTCTTCGCGTCTTGCACTTATTTTTCTGTTGGTCTGTCCTATGTATGATTTGTTGCAATCTTGGCAAGGTATTTCATATACCCCTTGACTTTCTAGAGGAATTTTGGTCTTTGGATTTCGAAGAATGGTACTGATTTTCTTGTCGGCCTTAAAAGTTGTTTCTATTTTATGTTTACGTAGAAGTTTGCTTATTTTATCCGTTGTTCCTTTTATGTATGGCAGATAGGCTTTTGCTATGGGTTGTTCGGAGTCCTCTTGATTTCTCGGCCGAGATAGTTTTGACAACTTCTGTATTCTTTGTTGTGTGAACCCATTCTTTTGCAGCGCTTTGTGAAGAGTTGACATTTCTTCTTTGAGGTTGTCTGCATCTGCTAGTCTCTGCGAGCGTGTGACTAATGTCTTTACTACTGAGTTTAGTTGTGCTGGATGGTGGTGTGACTGTGCATTTAGGTATCTGTCAGTGTGAGTGGCTTTTCTATAAACTGTGTGGCCTAGACTTCCGTCCTGCTTCTTCTTGACCAGTACGTCGAGAAATGGTAGCTGACTGTCAGTCTCTACCTCCATGGTGAACTTAATTTTTATCGTGTATACTATTCAGATGTTCTAAGAAGTTAGTGAGATTCTCTCTTCCATGAGTCCAAATCACAAATGTGTCGTCGACGTACCTTAGCCATAGGCTTGGTTTTAATGGTGCAGATTGTAGTGCTCGAGTTTCTAAATCCTCCATAAAGAGATTGGCAATAACTGGAGATAGGGGGGAGCCCATCGGGGCTCCTTCGGTTTGTCTGTAGCGTTGCTCATTGTATGCAAAATATGTATTATTTAGGCAATGTTGAGTTAGCCTAAGAATATGATCTGCTGGATGATATTTTCGCTTGATAATGTCGAGTGACTCCTCTACGGGTACGTTGGTGAACAAGGATATGACATCGAAGCTCACTAGAAGATGTTCCGCTTGGACGGTCTGATTTCTTAATAACTCAATGAAATGGTCTGCATTTTTCACGTAGGATTTAACTTCTTCGGCAAACGGTTGTAGTTGTCTGGCTAAGTGTCTTGCTAACTGCTGTGTGGGTGACCCTATTGAGCTAACAATTGGTCTTAGAGGAGCTCCTTCTTTGTGAATCTTTGGTAGACCATAAAATTTACAAGTCAAGAAAATCATTAGGAGGCCATAGAAATAGAGAAAAGACCACACAATCTAAATACACGAGATGACACCCAAAGACTACCTACCACATGGAAGCCTGCTCTGGTATTGCATGCTGCTGTCCATGAGGAAGCAAGAAACATAACGCAACGAACACACGAAGAGGAACCAACCAGAGCTAATCTAATAGGACCAAGTCACGGAGTCGCCCTCGAAATCAGGAGATGGGTGCAACAGACCGTGACATAAGCACAGACACACGCATGCGCGTCCGAACAGGACCGATTACACGAAGCCGCGCTCGAAATCAGGAGATGGGTGCAGCAGACCATGACGCCCGGAGTGTGTCGAGAGCAACAGAGCGTAACATAGGTAGAGTATATAAAGAACTGCCAGATCCAGAAAACGTCATTTCAGTTCGAGTAACCAGAAGCCGCAGTAAGCAGTTATCGGTTAGAACCTGAAGATGGCAGATGAGATTCTGCCGAAACGTCGTTCAGACAACCACGGTCCCTCTCGGGGCCTATCACCTACGCGGGAGTATACCCGGAAAACGAATTTAACATTCACCACCCGCGAAAACCTGAAAAACAACATAATATGTCTCTACGGGGAGAAGACATTTCATCAGACAAGAAACTACGAGAAAATATTATCAAAAAGAAGGAAACTTCTTTGCAATCTCGCATTTCTGCAACGCTGCCGGGATGAAAATATCATTCCGAAATGCATGGAATTGACGTTCCACAGAAAGGATCAACACACAAAAAGAATTCTCCGAAAAACTAGCCTAACCCTGATGAGAAAATCAATCCACGACACTAGACGGACATTAGACAACATCAATACACAGTTACTAGACCAGCATCTTTATTTAAGCAGAACTATCGACCCGACATTATGGACCATTATTGACCAACTTGCACATTTCAGAGAAGAAAGAGATAATGATTTAACTACAGAGAGGTTAAAGAATAAATTTAACCGCCTTCAACTCCAACAAAAGCCCATCAAGAAATCCGAACAATTAGAACCTACAAGAGTAGTTCACAATGTGTCCAGTTACCATCTCAATGAGGCCTCGTTGAATGTATTAGCCAAAGGATTTAACTTCGCGATAGCACCAGCACGTCTACCGGTAGAAGACATAATCTGTGGTGTAGAATCGGCCATTGGCAATTTAGATAAAAACATAGCGGAAACTATACGCCAGGACACGTCACGTATATTAAGAACAGCCCGTATACCAAAAAGGAATCTACAACACGAGGAATTAGAAGCACTGAAGACCTTACGACAAAATGAGGACATCATAATCTTACCCGCAGACAAAGGAAACGCAACAGTAGTGATGAACAGCGACGATTATCATACAAAAATAGAAAGTCTACTAGGAGACACTGCATACCAGCTTATTACCACAGATCCTACCACTTACCTGGAGAAGACGACAAAAGCCAAAATCAAAGCCAGTCCAATCGACAAAGAGATACAGAACCAGATCATCCCGCGAGAGAAGTCTTCAAGATGTCCCAAATTTTATGGTCTACCAAAGATTCACAAAGAAGGAGCTCCTCTAAGACCAATTGTTAGCTCAATAGGGTCACCCACACAGCAGTTAGCAAGACACTTAGCCAGACAACTACAACCGTTTGCCGAAGAAGTTAAATCCTACGTGAAAAATGCAGACCATTTCATTGAGTTATTAAGAAATCAGACCGTCCAAGCGGAACATCTTCTAGTGAGCTTCGATGTCATATCCTTGTTCACCAACGTACCCGTAGAGGAGTCACTCGACATTATCAAGCGAAAATATCATCCAGCAGATCATATTCTTAGGCTAACTCAACATTGCCTAAATAATACATATTTTGCATACAATGAGCAACGCTACAGACAAACCGAAGGAGCCCCGATGGGCTCCCCCCTATCTCCAGTTATTGCCAATCTCTTTATGGAGGATTTAGAAACTCGAGCACTACAATCTGCACCATTAAAACCAAGCCTATGGCTAAGGTACGTCGACGACACATTTGTGATTTGGACTCATGGAAGAGAGAATCTCACTAACTTCTTAGAACATCTGAATAGTATACACGATAAAATTAAGTTCACCATGGAGGTAGAGACTGACAGTCAGCTACCATTTCTCGACGTACTGGTCAAGAAGAAGCAGGACGGAAGTCTAGGCCACACAGTTTATAGAAAAGCCACTCACACTGACAGATACCTAAATGCACAGTCACACCACCATCCAGCACAACTAAACTCAGTAGTAAAGACATTAGTCACACGCTCGCAGAGACTAGCAGATGCAGACAACCTCAAAGAAGAAATGTCAACTCTTCACAAAGCGCTGCAAAAGAATGGGTTCACACAACAAAGAATACAGAAGTTGTCAAAACTATCTCGGCCGAGAAATCAAGAGGACTCCGAACAACCCATAGCAAAAGCCTATCTGCCATACATAAAAGGAACAACGGATAAAATAAGCAAACTTCTACGTAAACATAAAATAGAAACAACTTTTAAGGCCGACAAGAAAATCAGTACCATTCTTCGAAATCCAAAGACCAAAATTCCTCTAGAAAGTCAAGGGGTATATGAAATACCTTGCCAAGATTGCAACAAATCATACATAGGACAGACCAACAGAAAAATAAGTGCAAGACGCGAAGAACACATAAACGCTGTTAGAAAAGACGAGAGAACATCATCTTTAGCTCAACATGTCAAAACTACAGGACATAGGATTGATTTCGACAAAACAAAAACACTAGCCAATATCGAGCATTACAAGTCAAGAATCATTAGGGAGGCCATAGAAATAGAGAAAAGACCACACAATCTAAATACACGAGATGACACCCAAAGACTACCTACCACATGGAAGCCTGCTCTGGTATTGCATGCTGCTGTCCATGAGGAAGCAAGAAACATAACGCAACGAACACACGAAGAGGAACCAACCAGAGCTAATCTAATAGGACCAAGTACACGGAGTCGCCCTCGAAATCAGGAGATGGGTGCAACAGACCGTGACATAAGCACAGACACACGCATGCGCGTCCGAACAGGACCGATTACACGAAGCCGCGCTCGAAATCAGGAGATGGGTGCAGCAGACCATGACGCCCGGAGTGTGTCGAGAGCAACAGAGCGTAACATAGGTAGAGTATATAAAGAACTGCCAGATCCAGAAAACGTCATTTCAGTTCGAGTAACCAGAAGCCGCAGTAAGCAGTTATCGGTTAGAACCTGAAGATGGCAGATGAGATTCTGCCGAAACGTCGTTCAGACAACCACGGTCCCTCTCGGGGCCTATCACCTACGCGGGAGTATACCCGGAAAACGAATTTAATATATATATATATATATATATATATATATATATATATACAATATATACATATATATATATATACATATATATATACATATACATAAATACAACAAAAGTACTCACCAGTTGAACAATCACTTTAAAACTTTAAAACATCTACCGACACTTTTATATATATATATATATATATATATATATATATATATATATATATATATATATATATATATATATATGTATATATATATATATATATATATATATATATATATATATATATATATATATATAAATTTGAAAGAAAGTTGTTTTTCTTCTTGACTTCTTGAACCTTATTTATATATTTTTATAGCAATTGTGTTCTTGGGATTTTGGTTCTTTAATGATATGAATGAAAGTCTAAATTGTTTATTTATTCATAAACACATTTTACAAATGTTTCGGTGGCTGTTTTCCACCTTTTTCAATGCAATGACTAAAATATAAAGCAATTTAAAATTTTTCTACATTTTTAATTATTATTGAAATATCTTACCTTAAACGAACAAATAATCTGATGTGGCACTTAATAGTTTAACGTACAATAATGTTACTTAATTAATAATTTGTGCGTATAGCGAGCACATCACTTTTTACTGTTTTATACTAACCGACGATGTTTTTCGGTTTACAACTAAGTTTGAACTAAAATCTTGAACTGGGGTGGCTTGTAATTTGTAAAATTTCCAATGCCTGTAACATGTGTTTTTTACCTAAATTTTAAAAGTTTTAAGGATCTGTTGACTTAGATTGCTGTGGCAGTGGTGTATTTCTAATTTTTTGTAAGGGCAGCTACTATTTTGTTTGATTAATTTTGAGTAAGTTATTGTAGATTTTGTTTAAATTTTGTGTGTCTGTTTTGTCATTTATTGTTTTTGGGTTTTTTTTTATTTGAATCATTTCTAAGATTTCTCTTTTTTTAGATTTAGACTTTCATTCATATCATTAAAGAACCAAAATCCCAAGAACACAATTGCTATAAAAATATGTATATATATATATATATATATATATATATATATATATATATATATATATATATATATATATATATATATATATATAGGAAGAAAAAAGATCATGGGTAATGCCCGCAAAAAAGGATGAATCCGCCTACACGTATTTCTGAGTCACTACTCGTTATCAAGAGGGCTATAAAGATAGGCACAACTTAGGTTCAACAACACAAAGGAAACCACTGACAGGAAGCCAGTCGCTCATTTGTAGCTGCAATTAAGAGTGTTTACAGGTCAACAGACAATATTGCCACGGAGGCAACTATAGCCACCTGCGTGGTATTCCCTATCCAAGGTTTAAATCAACAAAGTATGGAAAGTTACTATATCCATTTTTTGCGGCCATTACCCATTATCCTTTTCTTCCTGTTATATCTCATCCCGCAGTAACTTTCCATACTTTCATATATATACCGGGTGTCACGAATTGCGCTCGCCCCGATATCTCCTAAAATATTTGGAATAGAAAATTGAAATTTCGAGGGCTTATTATACGACTAAAATGCCATCTTTTCAATAAAAAATCAAGTTTGGTGCACATCCGGTTTGACCGGAAATGCCCACAACTTTCGATTTTTAAATGAAACACCCTATATATTTTTCCATTTTTGGAATCTACAGAAAATTTTGAATACAATACATCCATTTTGGTCACTTTTTGATAAACATTAAAAATTTTATTAAAAAAATCTATTTCTGAATCCAGAGTGCTGTGGTGCCCAAAATATATTTTAGTTTGTGTGCTACGTTACTATAAAAATAAAAAAGATCAATATGATTGCATTACTTAATTGTCTAGAGGCGTTTAAAATTTTTAAATGTGATTTTTACCCACTAACTCGGTTTTTTTAAATGGGAAGTTAATCGTTCACCAACGTTTTTAAATACCCCATTTTCATACGAATCTAATGATACCAAAATTTTGAAAATCCGCTCAGAAATATTTGAGATTTCAGCCAAAATACAATGCAACCAAGCTTTTAGAAACATGCGGCTAATAGATTAGTGGGCTTTGGAAACTAAAATGACACATTTCTGTTTAAAATCTGGTAACCTAATAACATTGGAAAAATCATAGTAACGTAGCACACAAACTAAAATATATTTTGGGCACCACAGCACTCTGGATTCAGAAATAGATTTTTTTAATAAAATTTTTAATGTTTATCAAAAAGTGACCAAAATGGATGTATTGTATTCAAAATTTCCTCTAGATTCCAAAAATGTAAAAATATATAGGGTGTTTCATTTAAAAATCGAAAGTTGTGGGCATTTCCGGTCAAACCGGATGTGCACCAAACTTGATTCTTTATTGAAAAGATGGCATTTTAGTCGTATAATAAGCCCTCGAAATTTCAATTTTCTATTCCAAATATTTTAGGGGGATATCGGGGCGAGCGCAATTCGTGACTCACCCGGTATATATATATATATATATATATATATATATATATATATATATATATATATATATATATATATATATATATATATATATATATATATATATATATATATATATATATATGGATAAGTTCTCGTAAAAGAAATATACCCCATTAATAACGTTAAAAATACAAAACATATATCTCAATGCCATATGCAGGACACCTCTCTAATTCAATCAGTAATACCTTGTCAAAATTTAATATTAAAACATAATTCAGTTCGAACAATATTGTAGGCAGACTTTTATACAACGCAAAAGAGAAAACTGAAATTTACAAAAAGTGTAGGGTATATCAGTTAGATTGTCCAGAATGTAATGCAGCATATATAGATCAAACAGGTAGATCATTTGATATAAGATATAGAGAACACATTCACACACAAAAACAACACTCAAACTTTTATAAACATTTAGTGGATTCAGGCCATACTATAACTAATAATTATATACCAAAAACTATTAAAAATTACATATTTGTGAAAAAAGTAAAAAAACTTACTAGAAGCTAAGGAAATAAATAAGTTAAACAAAAATAAAAATTATAACATATTAAGCGATTAGATAGATATAAATAATTCCCCGTTATTAAATTTAATTCAGTAAACTTATTGCTGTTAAGATAAAAATTCAATCCCAAATATAAAATTTTACTACCTCACCCTCTATGCTTTTAAGACAACATCTGTGCACAGAAAATCCAACCATAAACTTATTTGCCGTTCATTTTATACCTAAAGAATAAATCTGTATTTTTAGTTACTTGAAAATGTCTGAATAGGATGAAACTAGTTGTAAAGTTTAAAATAAAAATAAAAGTGAAAATTAGACAAGAAAAAAACACTGTTTTGTAATTATTTAATTTCAAAAATGGATTTTCACAAAGTAACGTCATCTTCAATCAACTTTTTGAATGTTTAGATCACTGGAGTTTTCATGATATCCACTTTTGTTAAAAACAGCATCTTGATGTGATGTGATGATTATCAAAGTGATAATCATCACTATTTTCACAAAGATCCTGGTGGAGGTGATGTTGTGTTGATGGCTAATCTGCGTCTTCTTTTGTTTTACACTTACAAAAAACATAGAGGAATAGTAGTCCAAAGATTAGTGTGATTATGAAATATGTGAACCAGAAGATGTGTTTGGAAATAAACGGTTCGTTGATTAGGTCGTCCAAATCCTTCGAGTATTGATGCATTTATGCTTGGCAATCTCGAGATCTTTGTTTGGATTGTTTAGTTTCAGTGGCTTTAATGTTGGTAACTGCATTTTGACTAGAAAGTTGTTACAGCACTCGTATGGGATTTGAATAGGATGGGTGTTATCTTAACATCTAATACTTCGTTTGAACTTGCTTGAATTTTGGTTGTACCAACGAAAGCGTAACAATTGGTTTGTAATTTTATAATGAAGTTTTTGGTAATGATTTCAGTTTTTGAATTTCTCTTTGGACAGTTGATGGTAACATGCAGGGGTTCTGCATCGATGATTAACCATGTGTTTTCCAGAAATTTTTGGACATTGTAACTTTGACTTATAATGAAAGAGGTTTAGTTATTTTCAGGTAGCACCCTAAGATTTTTGAAAAGCCTAGCTTCGCAGATATCAGTGTTGTCAATCGGGTAGGTGAACAAGTTTGAATATAATTTGGTTCCAATGTTATGATGTCGATAGTCCAAAATAGGCATAAACATAAAAAAATCATCATCTCTCGCGATATATTTTTGAGAAACTGACAAAATATGGTGCAAACCAGTTCGATTATCCAGGATCAGAATTTGATGTAATTGATAGGCTATATAGGTTTGAGGGTCTACCAATGGATATTTAAAACAAAAATTTAACTAGAATCAGTTTGAAATGCTCAGAATTCGATAATATCCAAGTATTGAGCAACTTTTGGTAATTTTATCGGAAGTGGCAAATTATTTTTTCTGTAAATTTTGTCAAATTTCCTGTAATGAATTTATTAAGTGATTATAATGGTAATATAAGTAATGATAGAAGTATGAATAATTTTTAAGTGTGCAAATGTTATTGAATTTAGAATATCATTCAGATCGTTTTCAATGTACAAATAACTAGCCATTAATGTTCACAAATATCTAGAAATTTTAATATTGTTCTGACTATTTGTATATCATGTTCCATGTTTAAGATGGTATCTTCAATTTCTTTGATATCATCGTTAAATGTTTCTTCGTCAATCTGTAATTTTTGAATGGTCAAGTTGAAGTTTCTAATGAGTGACGTTGTTAATTAAATTTGGTTTTTTTAATAATATCCATTTTTCGTTTGTCACTACTATGTCTGATGTTTCATGGTAGTAAATTCCTATAGTATTGTTTATGGGTATGATTTTATATTGGGAGACTGCCAACGTAGCTGATCCGAGCAACATGACTAATCTGAAACCAAGGTTAACTTTCAGACTAGGGTTTCATTCTGTCGCAATTTACTTTAGTTGTTTGGTTAGTATTAGGATTGTGCAAGATTGCTGAATTTTGAAAAATCTCGCTTATCTCGAGAGGGTCGTTAAATTTATTCTGCAATTTGCCTTTAATTTGTGACTCCTTTACATATACTTTATCGCCGATATTATATTGATAACGATTTTCAAGAACTTGTTTATCAAAATGTTTTTTAACTTTTTCTTTATTCTGAATTCGGCTACGCGCTATTTTGTAATAATGCGATAATCCATTATTTAAATCTCGGACGTATTTAGTTATTAATTCTTTTTGTTGCACAGTTTCGGCAGGTCGATTTGATGTGTGACCAAAAACTAATTCGTATAGAATAAAATCACGCGATTTGTTTTCAGAATTATTGTAACAAATTACTGCAGATGGCAAAATGGTAAACGGGTGTTCGTTCAGATTTTCGGTTTTATGAACTCGTATCATTTCTGCTAGAGTTGCATAAAATCGTTCCAATGAGCCGTTCAGCTGTGGGTGTCCTACACTCAAAAATGTTAATTTTATGTCGTATAACGTACAAAGATCTTCTAATAAACTGTTATCAAATTCACGACCATAGTCACAATGTATCCTTAAAGATGTACCATAGTGTTGGAAATATAATAACAAGGTATTGACAACAGATTTAGCGATTTTATCTGAAACTGCGTAAACTTGAGGAAATTTTGTTAATTCATCGCGAATAGTAAGGGCGTGATTTCGTGTGGGTGATTCAAATATATCAATATTAATTCTATCGAACAGTGTTCTCGGAGTTTTAGTGATTGCAAATGGATTGCTAAGATTCTTACGACAAACTTTTGACTTTTGATAGGTTTCACAATTTTTTATAGTTTTCGACGTCTTTAGTTAATCCGTTCCAGTTGTATTTTTCTTTTATTCTTTTAATTGTTTCATTTATACCGCAATGTAAATTATTTTAAGCTGAGTGATTTTGATCTAATATGATGGGAATTTGATCATCATCTGGGACTTGTACAATTTTAGCAAATTACCTTCTTTTTCTGCAAAAATGAATGATAAAATTTCTAATATTGGCAGGTCTAAGTTATTTTCTACATGATATGTTTGCGTGAGGTCAAATTCTTTTGATCTTTAAATAGTGTGAAAAATAATGTTTCATTAACAGATTTTGGGTCGAAAGGTAAGGGAATGATAAAGTACTTCCGTTTCCTGACAGTTTGGCTTGAGACAGTATTAATTTGGATATTGTGGAAATATCGAAAATATCTTCAATTATTTTATGATGGAGATCTTGTATTTACTTTGTTGAAAGAACGTAATAATGTTTTTTCCCTGTCTAGCAATGGCTTGTTAGAAAATTGAATTTTGGAATAATCGATGTGATTTTGTCTTATATAAATTAATAAAGGTGTCCAATTCGTGAGCGATTTGTTCATCTGTAATTTCGTTGTTTGTGTTTCCATCGTCGTCTGTGTCATCCTCATTTGCGGCTAAAATTTTTGAATAAAATTTGGAACAATTCGAAAAATAATTTATTTTTATTCTAGATAAAACGTCCGCATTTTTATTAATTTTGCCAAATTTATAAACGATTTCGTAATCGTACTCTTCGAGTTTTAAACGCCAGCGTGCTAATCTACTTCCTGGGTTTTTTTATGGAAAATCACCAGATTGGTCGATGGTCCGTAATTAGTTTAAACTTTCTACCGAATAGACATGGCCTAAAGTGCTTAACAACCCAGGCTATGGCTAAAAGCTCACGTTCTGTGGTTGAATACTCGGTTTTGGCATTGCATAAAATTCGGGAAGCATAAGCAATGAGTAAATCTTTACCAATAGGTCACTATAAGAGTACTGAGCCGATCGCGAGCGCACTTGCTTCCCTAGTTAACACGAAAAGTTCATCGAAATTTGGATAAATTAAAATGGGTGATGTGGTCAATGTTTGTTTGGGTTCAGCAAATGAATTTTGCCAGTCATTACCAAAGTTGAAGGTGACGTCTTTCTGTAAAAGTTTGGTCATGGGTTTAGTGATTTTAGAAACGTTTGGGATGAACCACGATAATAACATGCAAGTCCAAAAAATGATTTAATTCCTTTTTGGTCTTTAGGTTGTGGAAAGTGAAAATAGCATCCACTTTACTTGGGTTAAGTTTTACACCGTCCTTTGGTATTAAATGTCCTAAATATACGACTTCCTTGCGTAGACATTCGTATTTGTTGGGTTGTATTTTTAAATTAGCTTTTTAAAGACGTTTGATATCTCGGTTAAGCCAGAAATGTGCTCGTGGATGGTAGATGAATACATGATAATGTCGTCCATATAGACAATATATCTTTTGTTTTGAAATCCAAGAGCATATTATCCATCAATCTTTGAATAGTTAATGGAGCGTTTTTTGGTCCAAAAGCCATGCGCGGGAAGTCGTAATGGCCGTTTTCAACAGTGAAAGCCGTTTCCTAAATATCCTCAGGATTGATTTCAATTTGGTGAAATCCCGATGCCAAATCTAAAGTGCTAAAGTACTGACATTTTTCAAACTGATCTAAAAGATTCGATATATTTGGCAGAGGATATTTATCGCCGACTGTTACTTCGTTGAGATTTAGATAGTCTACTACAACGCGCCATTTTGTGTGCCAGAAGCATCAAGTTTTTTGGGAACTACCCAAACGGGAGAAGACCAGGGTAAAATTGAACGTTGAATGATACTCTAATTTAACATCTTTGATACTTGATTTTTTACTTCTTTGTGAATTTGGGGATACCGACAAGATTTTGTAAAAATAGGTTTAGAATTATTAGTATCAATCGCGTGTATAATTTCATTTGTAAAAGTCGGTTTATCTCTTTCTAAGTAGAATATGTCTTGGAAGTCTAAGCAAAGCTGCGTTATTATTTCGGCCTCTTCTTCGTTTAGATGATTCAAGCGTAATTAATTATTTATTTGGAAATTTCTGTCCGTCTGTATATGTGTTTCAAAATTTTGAGTATTTAAATTAAAAATTGCTTTAAATTTTTGACCTGCTTCAAGGTTAAAATTGCAAAAATTATTAGTTTTAGTAATTGAGTTTGCGTTAATTACTGTTGTTACAAAATCGCCCTTTTCGTCTATTTTTACCTGAGCATTGGTTAAGCGCACCTTTTCAATTTCCTGCGCTAGCAGTATAACGTCAGTGTTCACTAAATTACATTTTAATTTACATATTTTCTTGGTACGAGGTTCGATCGAAATTTTGTTTCGGATAGAATTTTGAAATTTATTTTGATATAACTTGAAAATTCCGGGTTCTGGTGAGTTTTTTACTTTAAAAAGCGGATAAGTTTTAAAATTGATTAATAATCATTTATTGTAAAAATCCGTTAAGGGATTTGGATTGACCAACGTAGTGAAGAAGAGCTCTTTGTTCTTGTAGGCTCACTTTCCCTAATTAGGTACCTTCTGCAGATACTTTGCTTGTTCTAATTCGTTACACTAGCAGTTAGGCTTCTTGTTCTACGATGTTAAACGGATCCTACCGACTGCGCTAATTCTTATATTTTTATTTACATAAATGACTATAAAAACTCTATTTAATTAAGAGTCAACGTTGACTCTGACGAATAAATGGATTGAATATTAAAGATGTTTATTAAAACATAGTGAGTATTAAACTAAGTTCAAAAAGGTTATGATATTAATTTATAAGCTTACTAGTTAAGCTAGATAAGCGTTTCTCAGACTTGGAACAAAGCAAGTGCTGAATAGACAATTTGTAATTCTAGAAGAGAATTTGTTACCTGCAATGTAGCTGTAATACGATACTCTGAGATATTATGAACTAGTGTATAAGTTAATATACAGTAGCGTATATATATATATATACATATATATATATATATATATATATATATATATATATATATATATATATATATATATATATATATATATATATATATATATATATATATATATATATATATATATATATATATATATATATATATATATATATATATATATATATATATATATATATATATATGTGTGTGTGTGTGTGTGTGTGTGTGTGTGTGTGTATATGTATATATAATAGCATTATACATCGTGTCAATAGGGGGTCGCTGCGTAAATACCGCGTTAAGCTCTCGTTTCAGATGCTTTACCGACGTTTACGACTATTAATCAACAGTTGACCGACGGTATCGTGTTTGCTGGGTGGGTTTGTATATAGACGTCGAACTAAAGTATACGTAACATATCAATAAAAGCCTTCAAAAAGCCTACATCAATTTTATATAATTTATCAACACAGGAGTAATATTAGTAAACAAGATAATAATATTTAGAATAAGTATCATTTGTTTGTTATCTTCTAGTATCTTAATAAACATAAACAGCAGATTATAAATAGACCTGAAAAGGGCATTTAGAATTAGAATTAAGCTTACACTAGTTTGTTCAACATCTCGCTGTACGATTTTACTTGTGTTTATCGAAAATATTAAATAAAGTCGTTTGTTCAAGTTTTTACTTCTTTTTAAAAAGAGTTATTTTACAATTAATAACTTAATTGGCGCAGTCGGTAGGATAAAGCAGAAGAAATCTATCGAAGATTTTCGCGAATTTTAATTCCTTATCTGCCGAATCCTTGAAGAAAAAAAACGTGTGAACCCAGCGACGACCTGTGTACAATTCTCCTGAAGGCGAAATCATCAATCCATCGAGGTAAGTCGAGTTTCTCCTTTTGTTCCTATTAAGATCTTTTATTGTAAAAGTTCTCTCGAAAAAAAATTAGTATCAAGTATAACCATCTTGGTTAACTTCCAAAGTTTAAATATTGAATTTAATCCGGAAGACTTTATTGTAAGTAATAAGTAAGAAAAAATTTCAAGTAAAATACAAAATTAATTTTAATAACCTTTGATTATTTTTACTAGTGATTTGAAAAAAAAAAACTTTTTTTTCCTTTTTTTTTAATTTTCAATATAAATATGGACTCTAGTCTCTACAGAATTTACTCAGATAACATTCCATTATTTAATGGAGATGAACATATATTGCCAGCTTTTATTAGAGGCTGCGAAGAACTAATAAATAATTTTCAAAATATCAGAGAACCATTAAGTTCAATTAATAAATGCATTGTTTCCACAATAATAAGTAAATTGAGAGGTAAAGCCGCCGAAATCATATGCCCACGTAACGAACTAAACAATTGGCTGTTAATAAAACAAACTCTTAGAGATGTATTTTCAGACGGACGAAGTACAGACTGTTTATTAAATGATTTAATGACAACTAATATAAACCGAAACGAAAACTTGACACAATTTGGACTGAGACTACAAACGCTACGTAGTTTATTAATCTCAAAATTAAACGACTCAAATGAAACCCCTCAGGTTAAACAAATTAAAATAGATTACTACGAACAAGCCACATTAAAAACATTCATTAACAGCCTTCCTGAAAAAATTCAAATTGTAGTAAAATGTAAAAATCCCACATGCATAGAACAGGCAATAACTTTTGCTAAAATGGAAGAAGCCGATTTCGATTTCAAACAACGCATGCAAATTAGAAATGTCAAACCCAGTAATAATATGCAAAATAACAAACCATTCGCACCAAACTTAAGTAGACATAATTTTCAAACACCTAATAATTTTCAAAATAATTTCCAATATCAAAGACTACCACAGCAATCTTTCCCTAATCAACCCATACATATTCAACCCAGACAAATACAAAATAAATTCCCAACTAATCAACAAGTTTTCGGACCACCGAAAAACGTATTTAAACCAAATCCAAACAAACAAACTTTTAACAACCCAACGCCTATGTCAATACAGTCCAGACAACCTACAATTCAAGTAAATCAACAACCACAAAGACAGTTAAATTCCCATCAAGTCAGAGAACAATTCCCTTGGGTGCAACGACAAAATTATCCTAAATACATAGCACAGGAACTTAACGCAGTTGATAATGAACCATCTTATTGTGATAATGCATACAACCCTAATTACCATAAAAATGATGTTTACTACCCAAATCATTATGACGATATTTATAATGCAAATACAGACGATACGCAAAGCCATAATATTGAATATACTAATCACCAAACTGATAACGATAATTTTACTGACTTAGAATTATATCAAAACAACTATGTCACAGACCAAACATTTAATTTAAATTACAATAACCAAGAAGAACAAAATAACGACACTCAAAATTTTCCCAATATTTCTCGAATGAATCGACGGACATAACATTTAATGCCTATGTAAACGCACTACCATATATACAAATTCAAAATCCTGACATAAAACTTTTAATAGACACTGGTCGTAACGTTTCAATGTTAAGACCCTTTGTAGCAGAAAAATACTTCCCACAAAAAATATATAAAGCCCCTTCACAATTAAAATCCCTTGGAAAAGGCGTAGAGGCACTTTTTAAAGCGTCCATCCCTGCATTTCCTGAACTTCAAACAAACCACGTTATCGATTTCACACTATATCCTTTCTCAGATTATTTTGATGGTATAATTGGATTAGATGAACTTAGAAAACTTCACTTAAATATAGATCTTAATAATCAAGTTTTGTATAATGAAAATACCCAAATTCCTTTTTTTCTATCGCGATGAAAGTACACAACACCACTTTACAGGAGAAATCCCTGCTCATGAAACTTTAGAACAAAAATTCTATGTAGACAAAAGAGAAGGAGAAATTTTTATTCCCCAACAACAGATTTTTGGCGTTACTATACCTGAAACATTAACATATGCAAATAATTTTAAAGCTTATTTTGAAATTCAAAATAATACCGACAAAACTGAATGTGTAGACTTTTTACAACCCATACAAGCTCACTATATAAATACTGAACAATTTGACATTCACAACATTGAAAATGCTATACCTACCTACCAAGATTACAAACAGACAGACAAACAGACTCTAATAGAATGTATTAGAATTGACCACATAAACCTTGCAGAAAAGCAAGCCATATTAGATCTTATAGGTAAATTCCCAGATATTTTTCATAATAATGATTCCCAGCTTACTTTCACTACGAAATAAAACATGACATCAAAACCACAGACGAAATTCCTATACATACAAAAACATACAGATTTCCTTTTTGTCATAAAACCGAAGTCAGTAAGCAAATAAACAAAATGTTAACAGACGGTATAATTAGACCCTTGCAATCACCCTGGTCATCCCCTATTTGGATAGTCCCAAAAAAAAGCAGACGCTTCTGGTAAAAAGAAGTGGAGAATAGTTGTTGACTATCGTAAACTCAACGAAAAAACCATCGATGATCGCTATCCAATTCCTAATATCGAGGACATTTTAGACAAATTAGGCAAATGCAATTACTTCACAACGCTTGACTTAGCTAGCGGTTTCCATCAAATCGAAATGAATAAAAATTCGATCGCGAAAACAGCCTTTAACGTAGAAAATGGACACTACGAATATCTCAGAATGCCATTTGGCCTGAAAAATGCCCCTGCGACATTTCAACGCGTCATGGATCATGTTCTTAGGGACCTTCAAAATAAAATCTGTTTAGTATATATGGACGACATCATAATCTTTTCCACTAGTTTACAAGAGCACATTTCTAATCTAAAACAAGTATTCCAAAAATTAAGAGATTCCAAATTGAAAATCCAATTAGATAAATCTGAATTTTTAAAACAAAACGTAGAATTTTTAGGTCATGTGATTACGCCACAAGGAATAAAACCAAACCCTAATAAAATAAAAGCCATACAAAAATTCCCGATTCCCACTACAGCTCGAGAAATTAAATCATTCCTTGGTCTTTTAGGCTTCTATCGAAAATTTATTAAAGATTTCGCGAAAATAATAAAACCTTTCACAAAATGTCTAAAGAAAGGTGAAAAAATTATACACACACCCGAGTTTATTGCAACCTTTGAAAGATGTAAGAACATACTGTCAAACGAACCGCTCTTACAATACCCTGATTTTGATAAACCCTTTATTTTAACAACAGACGCTAGCAACTACGCCATTGGCGCCGTGCTCTCACAAGGAACCCTAGGTTCAGACAAACCCATAGCTTATGCAAGCCGAACACTCAACGCAGCTGAACAAAATTACAGCACCGTGGAAAAAAGAACTTTTGAGCTGTGTAAATTTTACGAAGTACTTCCGCCCCTACTTATTTGGACGCAAATTTACAATTGTCACCGACCATAAACCCCTTGTTTGGCTAGATAATCTCAAAGAACCAAACTCGCGCTTAATGAGATGGAGGTTAAAACTCATGGAATACGATTATACCATATCCAATTCAAAATGAAAGCCAATCGGTCATTGCACAAGCCGACGATGACGAACAAAATAAACTAGACAACGACTTCCCTGAGTTAACCTTTGACGACTTAATAGCACTAGACGAATCCCCTACAAATACCCTAAGTCCAAAAACTCAGACGTCCCTTTAAATGAAAGAATAAAAATAATATCTAATGTATTGTTACCAGAAGAACGAATACCCGCAAATAGTGAAACTATTCATTCTGCCTTAGAAAACCCTATACTAAATATACCTATTACACCCAACCATGTAAACAAATTTAAAAAACCAAATAATTATAAATATCAGTGACGACACAATATCATCACAAGTACGAATAGAAAAACCTCACAATATAAAAAAATAGATTAAGAATATGTTTACCATCGCGCAATTTAGAGAATGAGTTAATAAAAACTTTTAAAGAGTATGTAAAACCCAAAACATTATACGGTATATATTTAATAAATGGACAGATTAGAGATATTATAATATTATTACAAAAACACTTTTCAAATTCCGCCTATAACTTAGTTCAATCACCCTCCTACTTAAAAGATGTTGAAAAAGAAGAAGAACAAGTAAAACAAATTAAATACCATCACGAAACCAAAACTATACACAGAGGTATAACCGAAACCACACAAGCTATAAGCAAAATATACTACTGGCCTAATTTTATTAATTCAGTAACAGAATATATAAACACCTGTACATACTGCCAAAAAACAAAGTACGAAAGGCATCCAAATGAAATAAAGTTTAAAACTACACCAATAGGTGAATACCAATATAGACACTTTATCGATTCAAAACAAAAAATTTCTCACTATTATAGACAGCTTCTCTAGGTTCGCTCAAGCGTACCCAACATTTCAAAATAGCATTGATATTTTAAATAACCTTTTAAAATTCACACATTATGGCATACCAAAAAAAATAACATGCGATCTAGGCACCGAGTACAAAAATCAACTTCTTCAAAATTTTTGCCAAAAACATAAGATAAATTTACATTACATAACAAGTAGGAATCCTAACAGTAACAGTCCTATAGAACGCTTGCACTCGACACTTATAGAGGAACTTAGAATTTTAAAACAAGAAAACCCTACAGAAGATTTAGATATTCAGATGCTATACGCTATTTTAGGATATAATAACACGATACATTCTAGCATACATTATACACCATTTCAAATAATAAAAGGTAACATACATTTCGAGACCCCCTTCAATTTAACGGACGATCGAATCACATCAGACTACATGACTAAACACGCACGAAACTTAGAATTAATAAATTCCGAAATTAACAAAAACAATTCAAAATCCAAAGACCTTTCAAAAGCAAATGAAAACAGAAAAGACCCAGAATCTTTTAAAGAAAAGGAGACCGTATTTGTAAGATAAAAACGCAGAAGTAAACTAGCACCTTTATATAATGAACGAAAAGTCGTACAAGACTTAGACAATAAAGTAGAAACAAACAAAGGGACGTATCACAAAAACACCATAAAACCAAAAAGATATTTTACTGACAACTCATCTGTTTCAGATGCAGACGCTATTGATGTTCCTAGCACTTCTTAGCCTATCACAAGAACGAAAAATCGAGTTAACCCCAATGAACAACCCAATTCTACCTTTTTCCCTTGGAGTTGCAAGAATTACAACTCACAAACATTCTTTTGTAAAATACTTAAACCTACATGAAATTTCGCAACCATTAAATAAAATAAAATGTAACATACAACGTATGACAAACTTAACACGAATAGACATAGACGACTTTCACTCTCAGTTGAATCATATGTACGAACATTCAAAATACTTAATTCAACAAGCAGAAACTAAATTAATTAATATTAAACCGCGAACTAGAACGAAAAGAGGCTTAATAAACGCTGGTGGAAAAATTTATAAATGGCTTTTTTGGAACTCTAGACTCTGATGATGCCGAACGATATGATAACGCCATATCAACCCTTGAAAAAAACCAAAACCTGTTACATCACGATCTAAAAAACTATTTAACAGTATCACGACATTTTATGAACGAAAGTCTGAGTACATTCTCGAAAGTTATGGAGAACCAGAATCATATAGAAAATCAAATACAAACCTTAAGCTCTGATTTAAACAAATTCATAATGTTTACAAAACTTCGAAATTATATAGATACAATAATTATTGATTGCCAAACATTACTTAGATTAATAGACAATATACAAGATTCGATATTATTTGCTCAATTGAAAACTGTACATAGCATTATATTACCAATTAACGAATTACAAAATCAAATCGACATAGTAAATTCAATATATACAAATGGACTACCAGTTTTTAAAAACACTCAATCTTATTATAAACTCAGAAAAGTAGAAGTACACTATGTACGAGAGTATCTTTGTTTTATATTTCACTTTCCAATACTACAAGAGAACTATTACAATTATTATCACCTTTACCCAGTCCCAATAAAAAACCAAACATTGATACTCATTAAACCCTTCATCCTAATAAACTCGACTTTCCATCATTACGAGCCTGAGCCATGTCCCATGATAGAAGATTCATGCATATACTATATGGACCAGCAGATCCAAAGCAAAGATTGTATTTCGAAAATATTACTTGGAAAAACTAACCAAACTTGCCAAACAACACCAGTGCAGATAGAAAGAGACATCATAGAACATATCAACGATGCCTATATACTCGTTATTTCGGCAATAAGAATAAATATAGAAAGAATGTGCCAAGAACATAGTTATGACGAACTAACACAACCTCAACTTATTCATGTGCCTCAAATGTGTAGTGTACGAATAGCAGGACTGACATACACAAATTCTCAACCCCAACCGGAAGAAACACCTTTGAAATTACTACCCATTAATATGGAAACGCCCAAACAAGACGAAGCCCAGTGGACGCCCGTCCATCAAGTCCAAATTGAACAACTCAGCACTATTCGGCCATTAGCTGAAAAAACACAGTTACATGAACTGTACAAAATAAAAAATAATAACCTAACCAATGTAACTTTTTATATCTGTATAACACTTACTCTAATAATTGTAATCCTCATAGTCTTTAAGTTAATATTGTATAATAAACAAAAATTCATAAAAATATTTAATGTTAGAACAAAAAAGGTAGAAAATAATATGGATCAAAATAATAACACCCTATTATTTTCTTCTTAGAAGGGAGGAGTAATATTAGTAAACAAGATAATAATATTTAGAATAAGTATTATTTGTTTGTTATCTTCTAGTATCTTAATAAACATAAACAGCAGATTATAAATAGACCTGAAAAGGGCATTTAGAATTAGAATTAGGCTTACACTAGTTTGTTCAACATCTCGCTGTACGATTTTACTTGTGTTTATCGAAAATATTAAATAAAGTCGTTTGTTCAAGTTTTTACTTCTTTTTAAAAGAGTTATTTTACAATTAATAACTTAATTCAGGCACGTTCTGAATATCCGGTTAAAATCTTTGCTGTGATTCATTGGTTCTGTCGCAGCTAAATTACTGTGGTATATGGTCTTTAGTTGTCTAGTACTGACATTGGCAGAATCCAAAAACTTCAAAATGTCTGTCTGAAATTAACCGTCCAGTGGTGGCGGCGGGTCTGTCACGTAATTCTAGGTGGGGCAACAACACATGAATTTTAGATTACGAAGCAGAGCAAGAAAGACTCCTTCGTCTGTTGGAGGAAGTGTCATCTGATGATGACATTGAAATGGAGGCTGAGAGTTCAGAACATGATGAAGATTTTCTCGAAGCACAATCTGAAGCATCCGATAAAGAACAGAATGCATCTTCTTCCGGTTCTGATGACGAGGATACTGAACCAATGAGAGGACGGCTTCCCTGTTTCAGAGCACATGATAAAACAGTTTGGTGGAAACATTCGTTGGAACCCAAAATGAGAAAAACTCGCAGAGAAAATATTGTTATTCATGTACCTGGTGTCACACAATCCGCAAAACAAGCAAAATCTCCTATGAAATGTTGGAAATTGTTTTTATCCGAAGACATGCTAGGGACAATAGTTGAATCTACTAATAAGTATATTGAAAAAATTGCTCCGAAGTATAAACGAGAAAGATCAGCACGACCTACCGATATTTATTTATTTATTTATTTATAGAATCCAAACAGACTTAAGCCTAATTACAAGGATTCCTACATCTAATTACCAAATACACAATACTATTTATTTTCTCTATTCTCTTAACATAATAAAACTAGAGGGTAACACTACTATACATGTATCCTAATATTGGAGTTCGGTAAAATAGTTTATGATATTTTGTTTAAATTGTTTTAAGGGTGTGGAGCAAAAATCTAGACTGATTATACCATTGAACTCATTGGTCAATCTAAGCATGGCCAAGAGAGGAGCACGTAAGGTGAGGATTGTTGCGGAAGTATTAAATAATGTGGAACTACGAGTTCGTCGTGACGGGACGTTAAATGGAATTAACTCTAATAAATTAGTGTCATTTATTAAGTTATTTACAATTTTGTACAAAAATATAATAATAATGATTTTACGCCTAGTATCTAATGCTAAGATGTCAAACTCAGTTCGAAGAAATGTAGATCTAATATTTGTGTAGTCTGGGTACTGATTATATTTTTTTGTAATGAAGATGTTTTAAAAATTTATTTTGTAATTTTTCAATCATGCCCAGATACAATTGGGGTTCTGTATACCAAATAACACATGCATATTCTAATTTCGACCTCACAAATGCATAGTATAGAGTTTTTAACAATTTAATATTTTTGAAAGAAGCTGTTTGTCTTATTATAAATCCCAGCAATCTATTAGCAGCCGCTACTGTATTTGCAATATGTTGTCTAAAAGACAATTGATCATTGTATGTTACACCTAGATCCTTAGTAACATTAAGTCTTGTTAAAACAGTACGATCCATATTGTAGTCAAACACGACGGAAGATTTTTTATGCGTTATGGTCATAGTAGTACTTTTTTTAAATTAAATGACAGTTTATAGCGACAGCTCCAATCGTACACTCTATTTACGTCATCTTGAAGAGATTTACAGTCTTGGGCATCTTTAATTATTTTGTAAATTTTTAGATCATCAGCAGAGTAAACATTTTGAATTTTGAATTTGTAATGGTAAATCATTTATAAATATTAAAAATAGTAAAGGCCCTAAGTTTGATCCTTGGGGCATTCCAGAATTTATATAGTATTTTGTAGATAATCTCCCATTGTGTTTGACCACAAAACTTCTATTCTGCAGATAGCTTTTAAAGAGTGCCAAAGTAGCATCCGCTATTCCTGAATTTAACAATTTCTGCAATAAAACATCATGATTGACTTTGTCAAATGCTTTTTTGGAAATAATAAAAATAACGTCTATTTGATCCTGTCTTTCTATTGCGTGATTTGCATCATTGATAAATGTTAATAAGTTGGTATCTACCGATTTGTTAGGAACAAATCCATGCTGATATTCTGTTATAGAAAGTTTAACATGATTCCACAAATGACTGTAAATTATTTGTTCAAATAATTTGGCCGGAGCAGGCATTACGGAAATTGATCTATAATTTTCGATATCTTTTTTTGTCTCCGCTTTTATGAATCGGTGTACATATAGCAGATTTCCAAAGATCAGGGAATGTATGAGTTCTTATTGCAGTATTGTATATATATAATAGCGGTAGTTTTAGCCATTCTTGGCACCCTTTAATTATATATGGCGGAATTCCGTCACTACCTGGTGATTTCTTTGGTTTTAATTTTTTGACAGCTGTAATATAATCTATTTCACTAACTTCGTTAAAAAACAATGGGTTATTATTGCTATTGGGACAATTCAGAAACGAATCATTTTCAATGTTGTTAATATCCAGTGAAGGCTTTTCCGATTCATATATAGAGAAAAAATATTTAGTATTTAAGTTTTCTGACGTTTCTGATACTTTTATAGGTATATTGTTTATATGGTATTCACCTATATTCTCTGTGTTGCATTTTTTTCTTTTTTTTTTGCATATGACCAAAACATATTCGGGTTTAAGCTTATATCATTTTCAACATCATTTATATAGTTTTTATTAGCTATTCTAATGAGAGATTTTAGTTTTCTTCTAATATCCTTAAATTTTAAATTGATTGTTTCCGAAGTTCTACTACTTTTTTTTTAATTTGTTTTTTTCTTTTAATAATAGTTTTATTTCTTGTGTGAACCAAGGAGGAAATTTAGTTACATTGCCTAATTTTATTTTACTTTTAGGAATGCAGATTTCAAAAATGTCCAGTAGTATTTTATAAAAAGATTCAACAGCTTCGTTCACATTATTTTTATTTAATACTTCTTCCCAATTAGCATCTCTAACCATTTCCGCTAATAGTAAAAAATTTGCTTTTTTGAAGTTAAACTGAATTTTTGATTCAATGCAATCATTTACCTGGGTATTATTTCGATTAAAAATTATTTCTATTTCTAAAGCCGGATGGTAGGTATCTTCTGGGACAATAGAAATATCTTCTTTGGTAACTCTACAACAGATTGGATTTATTTCTGAACTTATACTAGGTCCAATGTCTTACCTTGCAAATTTTTTATATTGTTATATAGATTAAATGAATTAAGATTTAGAAAATCATATTACAGTGATGCTTTAGTACTTATATTTAAAAAATCTGTGTCTAGACCCCTTATCTCTGGTAAATTAAAATTTCCCATAATATAAACTTTATCACATTTTATATTATCTTGCATAAAATTAAATATATCCGTATAATAATTACATGTGATATTAGGCGGCACATACACTGCTATAAAACAACATTTAAAACTTCCTGTAACTTTTATATCTACTAATAAAATTTCAAATAAAGAAGCATGTTTAATAATTCTTGTGATTTTATGTTTATTTCTTACCGCCAACATGACGCCCCCACCTCTACTTTTTCCTGTAATATTCAAATTTCTATCACATCTTATAAGATTATATAAATTTAGTATCTACTATTTCTCCATCAGCAATGTCCTCTCTTAGCCATGTCTCACACCCACCAATGACATCATAATCACAATCTGAAGTGTTAGCAAGAAATTGATTTGTTTTTGTTGCCAGACCTCTAAAATTCTGAAAATACACTGAAACCGAATACATAATACAATCTGAGCTTAATCTTAAACTTAATTATGCCATTTAAGTATAATATATCTCAGCAGAGAATACCAAAAAAATAAACAAAAAAACGTTTAACTTAATGCTAGTCCAACAAGATTGCCGTCCTGCATTGAGAGAAAATATATATTTTTCCTTTTATAAAAACAAAGTAATCATTTACTAATTAAACAAATTTTAGTTTTCAATTCCTTCTAGGTTCTCGATGTTTTGTATTTTCCTTTTCCCATTACCATCATCGCAGAAAACAATACCATCAAGCGTCCATGCTTTATTTTTCCCATATTTGTCTACAGCTTTCTTAAGTAGAATAGAATTCATTAATGTTAGATCATCAGCAAAAAATATTCCAGAATTTTTTAGACATTTCTTATTTTCCATTATATATCGTTTATCAGTGTAATCTTTAAATATACCAGTACTGGTGCTTTATTATCTTTCCCTTTAGTGCGAAATGCATATTCTAAGTTATTCGAGTTTAAATTTAATTTAAATTTCTTGTTTATTGTATGTAAAACATTATTAGTTAAAGTTTGATTTTTTTTCTTCTTTTAATCCAAATAATCTTATACCATTTCTTTTTTTGATGTTGTTCTAATATATTTAGTTTTTCTTGTAAAGTTTTATTTTCTTTAGCAATTGTACTTACAGTTTTTTCATACTTTTTTATACGATCCTCTATTTCACATTTAACTTGCTCTACAACAGCCACAGCTATTGTTTGAATTAAATCTTTATTTTGCGTAAGATTTTCATTGATAGTAGAAACTAAAATGTCCTTAATTTCTGATATTTGCTGCCTTGAGAATGGCATTTTCAAATCACTATATAACTGTATAACAATGTATCAATTAGTTGAAAGAAGTATTTGTTTTCACTTTGTTTTCACACATATAATGACAATAATTACAGGAGCGACTAAAACATGTCTACTCATTACAGTACATCACACATATTGATATAATTGAGATAAAAGCTTTTTTGGGTCTTTTATATCTGTCAGGATGCCTAAAGGGTGCTAGATTAAACCTTGAAGAATTGTGGGACAGACAAGGATGTGGGGTGGAAATGTTCTGGTTGACAATGTCCCTGGCTAGATTTCGTTTTTTTCTTGGAATGTTGAGATTTGACGATTGGGAAACCCGAGATGTAAGAAAATCACTTGATAAGCTAGCGCCTATAAGATCTGTCTTTGATAACTTTGTCACTAATTGTATAAACTGTTATGCAGTTGGAGAATATGTGACAATTGATGAAAAATTAGAGGCCTTTAGAGGTAGGTGTGGATTCAGACAATACTTACCGAAAAAGACTAACAGACATGGATTAAAAATATTTGCATTGGTGAATTCAAAAAATGTTTTATACCAAAAACCTAGAAGTATATGTTGGTCAACAACCTGCAGGGCCATATAATATGAAAAATGATGCACAAAGTATAATCGAACGTCTAATAGCTCCCATATCTGGAAAATCAAGAAACCTTACCTGTGATAACTGGTTCACAATATTACCTCTAATAAATAGTCTTTTCAACAATCATAAGCTAACATATGTAGGCACAGTTAGAAAAAACAGACGTGAGCTTCCTTTGGAATTTAAAAATACCAAGGGAAGACCAATTGTTTCAAGTGTGTTTGGTTTCCAAAAAAAACGTGACCTTGGTGTCCTACGTCCCGAAAGCAAATAAAAATGTTTTACTTGCTTCCAGCTTACACCACGACGATAATATCGACAAGAAAACTAAGGATCAAAATAAACCCGAAATTATAACCTTTTATAATTCGACAATAGGTGCAGTCGACACGGTGGACCAACTGTGTTTCAGGTATGATGTGGCACGTAATACTAGAAGATGGCCAATGGTTATTTTTTACTCCATTTTAAATGTAGGAGGCACAGGTAATATATAGTGCCAATAACCCTGATTCAAAAGTAAAACGTTTCTAAAAACTATTGCCTTAACTTCATTGGACGAAAATTTAAAAAGAAGGTCAAGAGCTGAAAACGTGCCTCTTGAAGTAAAAAAAAGCGCAAAGAAGCAGCAAATACTGAGGATCTTGAAAATTTGCCAGAGCTACCCGAAGGTATGAAAAAAAGATGTGCTAAATGTAAAAATGACAATAAGTCAAAATACTATTGTAAAAAAGTGCCATATTTTTTTGTGCCTGAAACATGTCAATATTTACTGTGAAAAATGTGTCAATTAAATATATATTTTTTGTTTTTTAGGTTTTTCCATTATTATTTTACATACATCTTCAAAAAAAACTATATGTATTTTTGTTTTTTTTTTCTTTAAAATGTTGAATAAAAAAAAGTGGCTTTTTAACCTTAAATAAGAGAATGACGAGTTTTATTTCAAAATAAATACAAAACTTAATTAAAAAAAACAACTGAAATTGATACAGAGAAACCACTAATAAAGTACTTAAAAGAAAAATGAAAAAAAAATTAAAACGGATTTAAAACTCTATATAATATGATGCAATTGTTGGATCTATTAGACCCGGCGCTACCAAATATGTATGAAATGGGGGCGCCACCACTGCAGGGGTAATTTAAGGCATAAGAAAATTTAAACGTATTAGTTACACACTAAAACTTAACAAACAGCTAAGTATGTATTATCGAAGACATCAACATGAAATGTGTTTGTTCAATAGCTTAATAAGAAAAATCTCCACTGTACTTGTATAATAAAATTCATTCCGTCTCTATCTACCCAACACAAAATCCTAGGATTTTCAGGGAGTTAGTACGATGACTTGAGAGGCAGTTAAGAAAACAAAAACAAACATTTCAGAAGTGATATTCACAAAGTCAATGTCCGCTTATAAAAAAAACACTCTTACATCTCCTATTATCGATTTGAGATTTCCTTCTCGCACAAACAGTTAAATTTACTATAATTTACCGGATAAATTGAAATATACGTCCAAGGCAGCGCTGAGAAAGTATTTATTTAATGTTCTGATGATGATTCAGTGATTGATTACATTCAATAATATATTCCACATATTTCTACGTGTGTATATATTAAATTGTATTTATATTGTTTTTTACCCTTTTTTAATATTTGTTACCTTTGCATTTAGTAATATACTAAATTTCCTTATATGTTAACTTTATAATACAGACTAGAATGATCACTTCTACATTTGGCCTGCCAGCTACTCGGCTGATTTTTGGCAGGCCGGTATTGTCCTCAATTCCGAGAGCAACGTAGGCTTTATTCCTCCGAGTACACCGATTATTAGGGCGACCATTTTGACCGTGTAGCATGGGTATAGCACTTGGAGATCGCACCGGAGATCGCGATATTTAGTCCAATTTCCTTCTCCTTTAAGATGATGCATTTCTCAGTAGTTGCCGAGAACTTGTTGACATACATCATATTAAGTTTATGGTCGAGGAGGACTATGTCAGGCTTGATTGTTGGCTTGGATTAGCCTGACAGACAGAAACAGGTACTTCCAGTAAATTTGGCATTTCTCGTTTTCGACATTGAACTCATTATCTCCGGGGACGTAAGGCAGCACTGATGTTTGAACTACCACATACGACTGCCTTAGATGATAATGTAGCAGTCGTAATGTCGAGTAATATCGGTGGATGTAGGTCGAAATCACGTATATTTATCGACGTGCTGCCGAAAGAGATTTTTTTTGTTCGGCAGCTCTAATTCGGGCTCTCAGGCGATTTGGTTGTATGTCAATGTCAGTACCTCACCAGCCACCTCACTTTGTGTCGATTGCGAGACCAAATCCATTTGCAGCTTTTTTGTTACCTTGATCAAGCCTACTTCCACTCCTACAGTTTCGTAATATTTTACACCGCAAGAGGGGATTTGAGCTTCTGAGGGTGTTACATTCCATACTCAGTACTACTCTAGGCTCAAGAATCCTGACGGTGGGAGGTAAACACGATGAACGGATGATCTAGGATGAATATTTTTGTGAATAATCATTATCTTACAGGTTTCCCTGTATAATTGGTGCAGGTCATATCCATTTCACTACTCCAGAGGAGTAGAGCAGAATCAGAATGGCAAGCACGTTAGTAAAAGATACATTGATCTTACATGAAAGTTCTGGACCCAAAAATTCGTAGTCGGTGCTGCTCAGTCATGACCCGCTGTGCATCTGATGTTATGGTAAAGAGAGACTTCCAAAGTGACAGCAGCTGTTCTATGAATTTCAGTAGTGGTGCTGGTAACGCAAGATATTCGAACAAGTGTTACAATATCTCATATGATATTTTGTCAAATGCCTTATCGAAATCAATCCAGGCTAGCGATAGGTTCCGCTTGTATTGCACAGAATTATGTGTAATACAGCGGTACATCAGCAGGCTCTCCTTGCCACATGTCATGCCTTTCTTAGTATCACGCCATTCGTGCATCTGCTGGAAGACCGAATCAACAGATCTCAGTGTCCTGGCATACAATATCCGTGTACATATCTAGTGCTGAGCTAAGTGATCGGCATATAATTCCTCGAATCGAAGAGATCTGCCCTTTTAGGGATAGGCACAGTACGTCCCACGATGGACCAGTCCGGATTCTGCTGCCCTTCATTCTATGAGTTAAGAACTCGCATCAGACTGCGGTGAATAGAAGAAAATTTCTTCCACCATTAGTTGTTAATGCCGACTGGGCGTGGGGCAACGTAGTTTTTAGTGCCAACAATATCTTGTTAGACGTCTTCTGTACTGATTGCCAGACACACTTCTTCTGGCTATTCAAGATGTTTGCAACAGAAAGCTTGAAATATGCGATTGCTGGAGTGTCACTGTTAAATGGACGTGTAATTTTGCAAATTCTTTTCTAGAAAGTTTCAACATATGCTTCAGTCGGCAGATTATCGACAACACGCTGTGGCTCTTGAAACAGGCGGGATGGATTCGTACATAACAAAGTTACTGTTCCAGGTTCCTCACCCGTCTTTTCGGTGTTTATTTTTATTATTTTTTTTTGTTTCCACACGCTGGACAGTCCTTTCCGATTCAGATGCGAGTCGCTCCAGCATATTAGCCACAACCACTCTCACATCTCGCAGTGTTAGTGGCCATAGATTCCAGAATCATATGCACTAAGATGAAGACGAGAGCCAAGAATGAATGCCTTCTGCATTTGGCCCGCCAGCCACTCGCCTGATATTTGAGAGCAACGTAGGCTTTATCCCTCAGAATACTTTGATTATTAGGACAACCATATTAACCGAGCAGCCTAGGTACAACACTTGGAGCTCATACCAGAGATCGCGATAACTGGTCCGCTCTTTCTTCTTCTTCAAGATGATGTTCTTCTCGGTAGTTTCGAAAATTCGGTGACATGTATCACCTTAGTTTGACGGTCGAGGAGGCCTCAGTCAGGTTTGTTGGCTTGGATTAGCCTGACCGTCGGGAACGAGTAGTTCTAGTAAATCGGGCATTTCTCGTTCTCAACAACGGACCCAATATCTACGGGGATGTAAGACAGCACTGGTGTCTGACTTACCTAGTACGAGTGTTTTAGGTGGTAATATAGCACCCTTAACATCGCGTTATGTTGGTGGATGTAGACCGAAATCGCATATACGGATTATGGTGCACACTGAACTTAAGTGCATGAACGATTCCGGCGATTAACGGCAGGTTTTACAGTTGGTACACACACCACAAGAGGCTACGGTACACGGAGGTGTTGGTAACACTACCTTGGTTGACCCTAAAAAAGATTAATGTCAGCCTGATCAATAAACACAGTGTTTCTATTTTCTTATAGAAGACACTAGCTGGGGTTTATCAACGTGTTGCCGAAACAGTTTTTCCAGTTCAGCAGATTCGGGCTTTCAGACGATTTGGCTGAGGAGCAGTGACTGACTACATCAAAACCTCGCCAGCCTCCTCGCCTAATGGCAAATGCAAGACCGAGTATATATGCGGTTCTTTTTTGCTGCCAAAATAATTCTGCTCCCATCTTATAGTTTCATGAAGTTTCACAAGCCACAAAAGGAGATCAGGAGACATGCCATACGCAGAACTACTCTGCCATGCGCTCACTCTAGGTTCAAGAGTCATCGACCCCATGTTGACGTGGGAGGTACATACGAGAAACGGGAAATCTAGGGTGAATGCTTCAGTGAATATTCATCATCTTCCGGGTATCTCTCACTAATTGGCACAGCTCATCCACCGTCCAACTCACTACTTCAGAGAAGTAAAGTACAACTAGAACGGTAAGAATGTTAGTCGCAGACACCTTGTTCTTCCCTGAAAGTTCGGAAGACTAAATCTTTCTCAGTGGGTGTCTGTACTTGCCGCGGAGAGAATCCTTTGTTTTACATCCTGGATGTGCCTTTGTTGCACACTCAGATATGTATACCTCTCTCCGGCATCCAGATGTCTTATAGATACTTCTCTCTGCGAGCTGCGAATCTTCAGAGAATTCCCCGCATCGTTCTCTTTTGAGGTGGCCGAATGCACATATGTCCAACCTGAAATTCATACCAATTTTCCGCGTGTATTCATCAATCACCCTAAGAATGTTTTGTAGTTCGCGCTCTTCGGAGGTATAAAGTTTAAAGTCATTCATATAAAATAGATGTATGACCTTATGCCTCCTGAAACTGGGTGGTCTACAATAATATCCGCAGATTTGGCGTGGTCCAACAGACAACGGTAGCATTGAGATGCAGAGGAGAAGAGGACTCAGGGAGTCACCCTGGAAAGCTCCTCTCCAAAAGCCACCTTCTCTGCACCTGATATTGTGGTGAAGTAAGTCTTCCAGAGCGGCAGCAGCTATTCTATGCTCTCACTAGTGGTGCTGGCACCGTAAAACTTTTGAGCAAGTGTAGAAGTAGCTCATATGATGCCTAAAATGCCTTGCGGTAATCAGTCCAAGCCATCGATAGATTCTGCTTGTATTGCGCAGAATCTTATGTAATATAGTGGTCTATCAGCAGGCTGTACTTGTAACCTGCCATACCTTTCTTGGCACCACGCTGTTCGTGTATCTTCTGGAAAACCGGATCAGTAGTTGAGGCTAGTGATCGACTTATAATTCCTCGAGTTGGAAAGATCACCCTTTTTGTGGATAACAGTAGGTCCCTGGATGAACCAATCCGGAATCTGTTGCCTCTCCTTCAACCATGAGGTGAAAACTCGCATGGAAAGAAATTTCTTCCAGCATTAGTTGGTAATGCCGTCTGAGCTCAGGGCAGCGAAATTCTTGGTACCCACAAGTGCTTGTTGGAATTCCTCCTTACCGATTGCCCGGCACACTTTTTCTGGCTCTTCAAGATATTTGTGGCCCAGAGCCTCGAAGTGTCGCTATTTAATGGGCGCGATTTAATGTTTCAGTAAATTGTCTTCAGAAGATAGTGCACATTTCATTATGAACTCTAGAGCATTCTTGATGTTAATTGTTTTATATCGTGGAAATAGATTTACCTTTTCAGCTTATATGGAACTAAAAGAAAGATATGGGAGCAGGTTGAATTTAATTTCAATTAGATAAGTAATAAAGAAGTAAGTTTACTTTATAGTACCTAACAAAGGAAGATTGTATATAAGGAATTATAAATTTTCACCTTACTTGATGGATTTATTCGTGTTCACAAATTATATTGTAGAATGTTGTTTATTCATGAATTCATGAATAATAAGGTTAAAAATGTAAGGAGTAAGATTTGTGGAAGTTAAGGATAAAGTGTGTCTTTAAATATAGGGTAATTATATAGGTCGTTAAACAACAAGACGCCAAAAACGTAGTTGGAACTCTTGGTGTTACTGGAATCAATTAATAATATTAATGACCTCTTGAGATATTTGTCTCCACCAGTTCAAATAGCAACGCATATTTAAACATTTTCTGTGATTGAAATTCCTAGAAAAGGTTATGTAATATTAATCGGTATCCTAATGAGGAACATCCTAGAAGTGATTTAGAAACTTTTAAGTTTGCAAATATTACGTTGGTAGATGTCGAAAGATCTTTTTTCGCTTTACACGCGTGTGTTTACCTCACAAAGGAGATCTTTTTCAGCAGAAAACATAGAAACCGTGTTACTCATGCAAATGTTCGTTGATGCGCAATCTCAGCCATTGTCCTCGGTCATTAAAACGTAAAAGTTAAGCAGTTTCATAATTTGCCATAATTATAGGAAACGTAGCGATCCACATAGGACGCTACTGAGAGCTGTCTAATTTGCCATGTTCTAAATATGATTAATTTAAAAAATTAAACACCACAAGTAATACAACCCCCTCTATCCCTGAAGCTACCTTAAGGTACCTTGTGTGGGAGAGAGCTACAAATTTAGAAACAATAGACACACATACCCAATATCCGAGTATGCTTAGATTAGTTTCTGATTTAGAAAAAATCCTACCTCCTCGAGCGGGGATTGAACCCGGAACTCCAGAGTGAGAAGCTAAGTATCCTTAACGCTCGGCCACGAAGCCATAATTAATTGCTCAAATATTATGAAGATGCTCGTCTGCCCATAGTTTTTGCAATTTATGCAAGAAAAAAGAAACAGTACAACAAGGTTTTTCTGAAGATATCCTCTTACAAAACCTGTAATTAAAAAAATCTGTAACTCTCAAATACCAGTTACTTATCGATTTTTAACCAACCGTATCAAAATGTATTCTTTTCTAACATCAAACTTTATTATTATTTAACAAATAATAATAAATAAGAATGACCTATCTAAGCCTGGCCCGATCTCTGTTTCAACTTATTACATGTATGATCCTAATGAATGATCCCTTAAATTATCTCCATGGCAACTAAATACTGAAATTAAGATATTGTTAATAAATAGAATGAACAATTCAATTATCTAACATAACATAATCCTTTACACTACCCTTTGGTTACTAACTGAAGTAGATTCATTAGCTGAAACATTTAATAAGTAATACGAAATATTTAAACCCCTACAACATAAACTTGGAATAAAACATTATCGTAAAGCCATAATTAGTTGAGGTATAATCCGGCGTTGTGAATTAAGTGATAAATAGTTTATTAATAAAATAAAAAATTGTAGTTCATTCCTTTGCTTGATACATCCGGATAGAGCACGGTTTTTAAACTAAAAACGTTCGAAACGTCATGTCAGTGTATTTTGATGGATTTTGCACAATGGCTGAACCCTAAAATAATGTAATAAACTTTGTATTTAAATTTTTATACTGTTTGTCTTGTGAAATTGGTTAAGGAGGTGGTGTGATGAACAGTGAACTATCCTTTTATCCAGACCCACATACAGTGTATGCCTGTATGAAATTCACAATACTTGTAAATTTTTTTTCTTTCAATTTTTCGAAAAAAAGTCATTCTTTATAAAAAGTTTTGCTTATTTTAAAAATTCAAAAGCCGTAATCAAATATTTGAAAATTATACGGGATGATCAAAAACTTAAAAAATCTGAACATTGTTCAAGAGTTAACTACCAATATTATTCATTTTAGAAAAAAATATCATGAGCAATTGTTGTTCATAATCACAAAACCGACTTAAATTAAGAATTTTGTTGACTATCAAAATTTAATCAATAATATTTTTTTCTTTTTGTTTGCTACAGATTTTTTTATATATTTAATATTTCACAATTGTATAAGCCATTTGAAGAAAAGTAAAATTTTTTATAATGAATAATTTTTTTTTCTTTAAAACAAAAAATAAAGAAGTTTCTCCTCCTATAACAGCACATTTCAGCATTAACTTGAAAATATTGGTCTTCACTGACATCCTATTTTTTCAACGAAATTCTTAAGTCGATTTTATGATTACGAACAATAATAATTGTTCATGATATTTTTCTCTAAAAAGGAAAAAATGTTGGTATTTTATTTTTGAACAAATTTCATATATTTTTTTTGTTTTTGATCACCCTGATCGCAAAAGGACGTGTCTTCAAGTAAGTTTTTTTTAACATATTAAGGATGTATATGCTAATGTTATTTACAAAACAAACTGGAGCTATATTTTAATAATGTTATAAAGAACGTTTAAAAATGAATGTATTTATTAAACATTATATTAACTTGCACAGGATGTTTATAAAAAACATCCTTCTTGTTACTTGTTGACAACATCACAAAATTTCATTTGGATGTTTCATGTTTAGTGGATAGAATGGCAATTAGTTATTACCATAACGAATAAAGCGATGCAGGTGTTTTATTAGTTTTTATTTTACAGGTGGTGGCTTATTAGATTTAATATGGTGTGGTTTAAATCAATAAAATTTAGTTAATAATGAAATTATAGCAAAACTACGATGTAGAGCAAACGTACTGCCTTTCGCATTTCAGGATCATAAACTTTGATATTTTAGGGTTATCAACTGTAAGAATTTAGGCATCCCGCATGTTAATTTAGCACCTAGAGTTTTCATATTGATCATACTCAAACTTTTATCCAATCAGTGATCGAATGCCAAATGCGCGTACAAAATGTATATTAGTGGAAAATGTATTTAAGAGTAGCAATAATTTTCCTTCTTCTAAAAAGACAGACGGAATGACAAACTTGATTGGTTATTGTACGGCAAGGAACACAGTGAAATCAATAAAGTACATGTTGTAAACTAATAACATTATTTTATCATGAACGATATAAATATATTTGAAAATCAACACTTTTGACCATAGATATTTAAAATATTAACTTTAAGTTAATATTTTAAATTGATGCATTCTGTACCTGAATTTCGCATTAATATACATTCTGTACACGCATTTGGAACTCGATCACTGATTGCATGAAAGTTGGAATCTCACCAATGAGAAGCTCTAGGTGCCAAAGAAATATGGGGAATACCTAAATACCACTCGTACTCTTTAAAACAAAATTACTCTTTTGGAGCTAGAAATATTAAGTTTTCTTATTTTTCTATTTTAAGCCCAATTGTACTCTTTTTCGAATAACAACAACTCGAGTCAGCATAAAATAAACTTACTAAAAAAAAATGTTTCACAAGAAAGGAAGGAATCGAGACAACTTGTAAGACAATTAATAAGATCATAAATCACAAGTTTATCTAGATTCAGACTGTAATATCTACTTCATAGTTCACATTCTGTAAATCACAGATGAACAGGTGTAAATATATAATACAAATTCTAGTGTTATGACATGATGTAAATGTCAATATAGGACAATATCGGTAGAATTTTATACTAAATGAACCAATCATCTGCTAAGATTTTTAAAAACTATGAATTTTGATTGGTTCTTTGATTTTCTGTTATAAAATTCTATATTGAAATTTGCATCGTGTCATACAGCTATTAACGTAGAATTTTCTAATATTTAATTCTACCTTATTTATCACGCTCATACAAATAAGATTGTAACTTGGCTTTAGATTATCACTTCGTTATTTAAACAGTTTATTGCTTAACTGCTTGGCGCTTGATGTTGTCACTCCTCCTCTCTCTCTCTCTCTCTCTCTCTCTCTCTCTCTGTCGCCTTATTGTAAGCGGGTGATGCCGCGAAAAGTGTTTTACCGATTCCGATAAACAAATTTATTTAAAGGGCGCCTTCGTACCGAAACACAAACAAAAAAAATATAAAAATGTAGGCGACTCTCAGGGGGTGGATTGCTGGTGTAGCTTATAATGCTATTCGCACACTTCTTTCTTACTGAGAGTAATAGTTTTTGTTTTATTTTAAGATGTCCTTAAACATTGGGGGAATGCTACTTACGCAATGGCCATATCTATCTAACACTAATAAATAATTGAGTTTAATTAAAATTGAATTTTTTTTATCTCACTAATATTTATACACTGATTGTTATTAATTGTCTTTGCGCAATGATTGCTAAAAAGAATTAAGAGAAAGGGCAAAATACGTAATTAACTTTACGACTCGTGATTATCGATCTATTACAATAAGTAGAACAGCAGGTTTCTCACTACCAGATTTCTATACCTAAGTTATCTACCTACACCGGCCACTGTGGTTTAGGTACCTGTTGGTCGTTAGAACGTATTCTGAAAGTGAATCCTAAAAAAAACTTTGGATCAATTGAAAATACGTGAGATTTTTAGTAATTTATTTTCAAAATGTAAATACAAAAATATGAAATATTCACTTTATCAAATAGAAATCCAGTTACTGTATTCTAACTTAAAAAAAAATAATAAATTTACTTTCAAAATTTCGAAAAACTGAAAACGTAATAATATGCCTACTTCTTGGTAAACAGAACTGTTAACTGCAGAAAAAATTGAACCGTATTATATTCCGTTTACTCCAGATATGCTTGTCGCAGTTTTATATTAACAATCCTCTTTGTCTTAATTCCCAATTTCATTAATAAATATTTTTTTAAATTTCTTTTTTTTACAATAGTGAAATAAAAAGGTAATCAAAAGTACTTCAAATAACGTATAATCAGTCGAAGCTTTCAACATTATTTTCACTTAAATTATTTAATTCGTTTCAAGAATAATTATAATGCCAGTGAATAAATAAAAATACAAATTTCCCATCCACATTAAATCAGTTAGTAGAAGCAAATCATTGGCTCGACTGATTCCATTGGTGAGAGGAATACTAGTTAACTCAATCATCAATTGGAAACGATGAGACGCGCGGAGGCCTGGAACAGTGCACCACAGGGTGCCTCAGGTGTTGGTTACGCCTTATTTACACACTACACAAATACAAGTGGGTTCAACACAACAAGTAAATGTAAGTAGTTATTTGATATTTGCAGTACAGTTTTAATAACATCAAATAATAGTATTTATATAACCATATTTTGATAAAGGAATGATGCTATAAACTGCATTATTATTATTTATTATACCCGTTTGACAATAACAAATAAATATAACGGGTGTTTCCTATCGAGAACACCTTAACTGTGTTGAATTTTTACATACATATTGATATTTTAAAGTACGATTATTCTTATTCAAACTAAATGAGTCATAAGTTTGCTAAAACTAAGAAAACTTTCATATTTTAAATGAAATATGCTTCATAAAAACTATGACTGAATTTTTTGTTAATTATAAAAAAAGACACAGTAATAAATAAAAGTAATAATGGAAGATATTGAGGCTAATTTCTGGTGCAGAAAAATAATGAGAATCGTATAATGTGTACCAGAGTAGAATGTTGTTGCGATGGTGCTTTTGCTAGAGCTACGCAGCCTTTTATGTAAACTATAATAATAAAGGTATAATAAAAATTATAAACCCAAAGTATTTCAATAGAGAAGGTTAACTTACAAAATAGTACTAAATACTAGAAATAATATCTAAATAGGTACCAAAGTCGAAATCCTCTAAATTTATTTGATAGAAGATTAAATAAATTTTCAACACACTTCTGTAAACACTAAATGCATTTAGAACAATTAAAGATATTGAGGCTAATTGTATCCCTCAAAGTAGTACCTTGAAGGAGAGGACTACACATTTAGAGACAATGAACACACACCCAATGTCCGAGTATGCTAGGATGAATTTCTGGTTTGGAAAAAATCCTAACTCCTCGACCGGGGATCGAACCCGGAACTTCAGAGTGAGAAATCAAATGAAATCAAAAATATTTATTTTACAATTAAAATGAACAGAGTATATGTCCCTCGCCGGACACCCAGTCCGTTACCAACATGAGAACAACAGCAATTTTTAGGTCGGGCGGAGCGGGGCTGGTTCGGGTTTAAAAATAACAATAAACAGTAAATACAACACCCAAACTAAATAATTTAACGTAGGTAGGTTGATCCCATATGAGTAATTGTTCATGATAAATCAAAAAGAAAAAGAAAAATTCTCATAAAATTCTATGAGAATTTTATGAGAATTTTTCTTTTTGATTTATCATAAATAATTTAAATTGTATTAATTAATAGAATTAGCAACGCATGCAAAAGCAGGCGTCGCTAATGAAAATATTTTAAAATAGTACTGGAAAAAATGAGATATAGTGTGAATTGGTGTATAAAAATTTTGAATTTAAGTATACCACGGCGAGCCAAATTGTCACAGTAAAAAAAGTTCGTCTCCAAACAATACTGAGATAGAAAGCGGGAATATCAAACTCTGCTTATTTTCACGTAGAAAAATATTCTTGCATATTTATAACGTTCCGCAATTTACTGATGGTTTTCTTATAATTTGGAAAAAGTGCGTTATACTACCTTATTTGAGTGATGTTGCAGGTTAGCGGACTACCATAGAGTTTAAATTCATAGAATCGTTGGGAACTATCTCTAATATAGTCCACTATGGGTACAATGTCATTACAAATTTGGCGTAATTCACTTAAGGGGGCGTATCTTGTTGAGTTACTTATTAGGCGTAAAAATTTATTTTCTAAAACTTCCAATTTGTGTAACGTCGTCGTCATGTCGCGGAATATCAGGCAGGCGCAGCATACGTTAGGGCCGGTCTCACTATCATCAGTATAAATAAATTTTTTGTTATCCCTGTTTAGTCTGCTATTTCCCGCCATCAGATGGTATAGACTCCTGGACGCGAAATAGACTATCGTCTCGATTACATGTTTTCCGAAATATAGTCCTTTATCCTTTAAGGTGAGAGGCAAGTGTCCTTACCACTTGACCACGAAGCCACGAATATTGGTCCATAGTTGGGACCTAGGTCAACTGGATCGGTCGTTTCTTGGTTCAAGGGTGGATCAGTGACACATTTGAAGTTATATTTTAATGAGTTTCAACCGTTTCGCATTCGCAATTTTTTGGGTGATTTTTTATCATAATAATCAAGTAATAATGGAATATTTGACAGAACTAACAGATGATGAAGACTTCCTAGAGCTTATTAAACTTGAAATAAATCCCTGGGTGGCCAGATAGTTTCATGAAAGGCCAAATAATTTTACGAAATGGCGAGGTAATGAATAGACTAGACTTTCCAAACCAGTGGTGAGATATAAATATTATTGACAAAATTCATATAAATATAAGTTAGACAGTCTCGACGTGCTTATACTCGAGTATAGTGGGTTAATAGTGTTGTCGTGCGATTTCCAAATTTTGCTGCTAATCTTAAAATTGTTTTTTACGAATTTAAACTAAAAGACGGAAGTGTATGATGTAAAGTTTTAAAATCTTAAAATGTCAACTTTTAAACCTGACAAGGGAGGGACTACAAAATTTCCTAAAAAATGTGCATATCCTCGATTTAACGTTTGATGAAGAATTAAGTAGTTCTACTCACAGTCACAACGAGCCTCAGGATTCTACAATAAACGCCACTGAACCTATGGACAGCCAAGCAAGTTCAGATAACCACTTACCGGACATATCGAACCAAACAGTATCTGCCACAAAAAATTATCTTCCTAAGTTTTTCAACTTAAATACAGATAAGTACTACAACAATAGTAATATTCATGTTTACATCGAAAAAATTAATGAATCAAATATTGGACGATTGCACCCAATGTATATAGGACATATTCTACACAAAAAGCTAAATATTAAGAATATTACAACAATTGAAAAAGTCGGTTTAAATCGAATTAAAGTTGGTCTAAAATCTACTTTAGATGCAAATAATCTAACTAAAAATGAACTATTAAAACAGGAAGATCTAAGAGCTTTCATACCAAATAATTTGCTTGTCAGAAAGGGTGTTAGAAAATTTGTCGATACAAGGTTTGATGAAAATTACCTTATAGATAATATTGAATCAGATAGTAAAATTGTATCTGTAAACAGGTTAAAACGCAAAGTAATAAATAACAATGAAACCGCCTATGTTCCTAGACAAATTATTGTTCTAACTTTTGAGGGAAATAAATTACCTAACTAGGTTTATATAAATAGTGTTGTTTGTCCTGTAGAACCATACGTACAGCGAGTTATTCAGTGCTTTAAATGCTTAAGGTTTGGCCATGTTTCAAATCAATGTCGCAGTAACAAACCACTCTGTGTTAATTGCAGTAAACCTTTAGACGACAATCATATATGTGAAGACAAAGACATATTTTGTTATTTTTGTAAAAATAGTAACCACAAATCAATTTCTAAAGACTGTCCTCATTTTCAAAGACAAAACAAAATAAAGAAACATATGGCTTCCGCTAATTTATCATATCCAGAGGCAAAAAAATTTATAGAAACATCATATTCTAACCTCTTTGCATCTGAAAATAGATATGAAGTATTAAACAATCTGGAAACTAACGATGTAAACTTCCCAAAATTACCTTCTTACAGTAATGTCTCAACACGACCTTCAACTCAACCTCCCCGTTTAGCTCTTCAACCGAATTATACTAGCAGGCCATCTATTAAAAAAAGTAAAATTAGCACTCCTCCATTACAATCCTCTCAAATACCCCCAATGTTCCCATTTATTTTGGGACCCTCTCAATCACTCCCTCCCAATATTAGGCGTAAAACTGATAATATAGAAATTAATAAAGAAACTATTATAAATTGTTTAACAAAATATATGCACAATATTTTATCAAAAATAAACTCCGTTCAAGATCTTAAACAAATAGATGACAAATTTTTAAAAGGTGAATTATCCTCTCTTTTTGATAATTTACAAACAAATGATTAACAAACAAAAAAAGAAATCTTAAAATTATGCAGTGGAACGTACGTTCTGATTAAAAATGACGTAAAATACTTGGGTATCATTTTAGATAAGAAACTGACTTGGAAACCTTTTATCGAGAACATCATAAATAAGTGTGAGAAAGGACTTAATTTTCTCAAAACTACTACAAAAACATGGTGGGGAAAGAATTTCTCTTTTTTTTATAGATCTTATATTCGTTCCATTATAGATTACGGTTCAATATTCTATGGTTCTGCCTTCAACACTAACCTAAAACGTATTGACATAGTTCAAAATAAGGCCCTTCGAATTTGTTTGGGTGCTATGTCATCCACTCCCATTGAACCATTACGTGTAGAAGCATTGGAATCACCGTTGCAGCTAAGAAGAGAATATTTCTCTAAGAAATTTATTTTAAAATGCAAAAGCAAAAATTCGGACGTTTTATATAAAATTTATAAAATAAGTATTCACGACTTAGTTAATAAATTCTGGCAAAAAAAGAAATTCCGCACCTCTATGTACTGCCTTCTGTCAAATTTCCGATTCTTTTAAAATTATCGAGCCGTTATATCCACCCACACCAGAATATGATTTCTTTGATTTGAGTTTTGAATTCTCAGTAATCATCCCCAAATACAGTGAGAATCAGGTAGAAACCCACAGCATTTTTCTTCAAAATTTGGATCGGTGGTCACAGTGTACACAAATATATAAAGATGCATCAAAATCATTTCATGGAACTGGTTCAGCTTATATAATTCCTCAATATAATATTTCCACAAAACTTAAATTAAATAATGAATCTTCAATTTTTTCAGCAGAAGCTTTTGCTATTTACAAAGCAATGGAATATATAGTCTCCTCAAATCTTGGTAAATTCTATATTATCATCTCAGATTCTATGTCCGTTTTGACCTCTCACAATAACAGTCATCCTCCAAATATTCCATCCAATCCTTTTATTGTAAAAATTAAAACATTGATTAACCAATTTCAATTAAATGGTGGCCATGTTACTTTTATGTGGGTTAAAGCTCATAGCGGTATTCACTTTAATGAAAAGGTGGACTTAATCGCTAAGGAAAGTATTACATCTGTAATAGACACCCCAAACCAGTTAAGTTACGATGATTGTGTAAATATCTACAAACGTGAAGCCAAAAGAAAGTGGTCCAACTTGTGGCAAAAATTCGTTTTTACGAACCCTACGAGGTATTGTAAAATAAATCCCGAAATCCCTAACGAATTTTGGCTTGATAACTTCAACTTGCCTAGAAAATATATAACTATCATCAGCAGGATAAAACTTAGATACGGCTGTTATCCTACACACCTTTATAAACTGGGACTTGCCACATCGAATTTCTGTGACACATGTAATACTGAGGGTGACTTAGACCATATTTTCTTTAACTGTAGTAAACACATAAACGAAAGTAATGAACTATACAATAAATTACTAGAAATAAATATTTCAACACCATTCAACTTACTGACCTTGTTGCATCTTAACAAAATCAAAATTTTGAACTGTTTAATTTTATTTCTCCAAAGAAGGGGCGTTAGAATTTAGGTGTAGATTTGCTCCTTTGTGTTACCTTTGTTTATTTTCCTAATCTACCAGTGGCCGCACCTGTGATGTCTTTTTAAAAACAAAATGCTTTGATAGGCCCCTATGCGAGAAGTGAGTGTCCCTGTATTTTTCCAGTGTATTTTTTCATGTTAGCATTAGTTTACCTTTTAATTAATATAAGTGCATCTGGCTGTATGGACTAAGTCCTAATGCCAAAAATAAGAAAATAAGTTAGACGTTCCATCTGATTTCTTTCTCGTTTTGAAACGTACATCCAGTTGATGCGTCTATATCTATCTAAATATGTGAAATACGTGTTTTTATTGGGTGGAGATGAATTCCTCATACTTTTTTAAATATTATCTTTTTCGAAATTTTCAGACAACTGAAAATTTCTTAAAAACCTAACACCCAATAATTTTGTTTTGGACTTATATCCTTCTTACCCTAAACACAAAAATGTTTTGAATAATGAATACAATTATTTAAAAATATATATAAAAATACACTTAATACAATATTTTGGACTTACGTCATTTCTATATCAAACACAAATTTTTAATAATGAATACAATTATATCTGACGAAAAAAATTTAAAGAAAAAGACTAAAAATACACTTAATACAATAATTTGGCCTTATCAACTTTTTGCATCAATCACAACAAAATCGATTAACATAATCAAAATGAGAAATACGGACATTATTTAATAGAATATAATGAGAAAAATTAAGGACGCGGAAAAGAATTTATTAATTTCAAGGTTAGTTTGTCCCACATAGTTGCCAACCACAACAAAATAATGTTGATCTCAGATTAATTTCGATTCATAGTTCAATAGAACTGTGAATTAACTAGCTATCGTACAGTGCATTGTACTGGGTCATCACGGGGAAATGTTAGATTCTATTGTAATTTAGTTGCCTTTGAAGATATCGGAAAAGTAAAAAAATGCTTTGTTGGCTAATTTTTAACAAGGACTTCAAATTTTTATAAAAAAAGAACAATTGAGTATTGCATTACATAGCTTTCAACTTTTGTTTCTCTTACAAAACACCCTGTATATTATTTTATCTTTTTATTCGTGGTTTTTTCCAGATTTCATCGATATAAACATTATTATCTTTTATTGTTTACGAGATATTGAAATTAAATAACTTAAATACGTCACGGATAATATAATGTCAATTACAATAATAATTGTTATAATTATATTTTACAGAAATTATGCAAATTGTCTTCCTTGCTTTTCCACACATAACCAATATCTTTTCTCCAAATTATTTAAATAAATTTCGATCATTTCAGGATGATGGTTTATATTATCAACTGCTTCCTGAATTCGATGCTAATGTCTAAATTGGTTGCGGGCCGATTTTATAGATATTATCCTTTAAATATACCCACAAAAACGTGTTAAGTCAGGACTATTTGGTGACCACCGTGTGGTACTATATTTTCCAAACCATTCAAGGTACCGATGGTTTAAATATTCGCTAACTTCTTTTATATTATGTGACGGAGCTCCATCTTGCTGCCTTATTAACCCTTCGTTATCAAGTTCAACAATAAGATCATTTATTTCGTGGTTTAAAAGTTGTAAATAGTGTTGTCCGTTTAAATTTTGATGGGGGAATATAGGTCCAATTACTTTTTTACGGTATATATCACACCAAACATGGCTATTTAAGTTATTTAATTTCAATATCTCATAAATAATAAAAGATAATAGCTACATGTTTATATCGTTGATATCAGGAAAAACGACGAATTAAAAGATACAATAATATACAGGGTGTTTCATAAAAAAAGAACAAAGTTGGAAGCTATATCTCTGTAATGCGATGCTCAATTGTTCTTTTTTTATAAAAATTTTAATTCCTTGTTAAAAATTAGTCAAAGTTAAGAGAAAATTGCGAATGCAAAACGGTCAAAACTCGTTAAAACGTAACCTCAAATGTGTCACTGATCTACCCTTGAACCACCAAAAACGACCGATCAAGTTGATCCAGGTTGCAATCATGGATCAGTGTTCGTACAACGCCTAAGTGATAATTGATCTAGGATCATAATTGATCCAAGGTTCAAATCGTTGTTCGTAGAACGCAGCCTAAGAATTGTGTGTTGGCAAATTTATTTAATCTTCAATTAAATAATATTTATTATTATGTTGTAAATTATACAAGGTGTCCCAACCAAAAGTAGGCGCACTGAATAACTTTGGAGATAAATTTTTTTTGAAAAATTGGTGAAACACGTCGATCTTGTTTCCAAGGGGGATATATTTTAATGTAATACTTGTATACCTATCATCATCCCTTTACCCTACACGGCCACCCCCTCAAAAAATTCAAATGGCAAAGGGGGTCGAATGATACATCTTTTGAAAGGTCTTTCAATTCTCTACATAACTGTATTTTTTTAAACTTTCATCGATTCGTTTCTGAGAAATAATTGATTCATTATTTTAGGTTCGGGAAATAAAAATAAAAGAAGCAGTTTAAATTACCATATATATTGTTCAAAATGACCCCCACCGACTTCCATACAGTAATATAATTAGTCTTGAAATTCTGTACGTACATTTCTGAACACATCTGGAGTGAATAAACGGCATTCTCGAACAATTCTTTCACGTAACTCTTCCAGAGATGTGGGTTTTGTTGCAAATACCTTCGATTTCAAATATCCCCACAGAAAGAAATCCAAGGAAGTTAAATCGGGTGACCTAGCGGGCCACTCCACAGGGCCTCTTCTTCTAATCCATCGCTCAGGAAACCTATTATCCAAAAATTGACGGACTGCTATAGCAAAATGTGGGGTGCCCCATCCTGTTGAAAAAACAGTTCGCCCTTTAAAAGATTATCGTCTTTTTCGAGGATTTGGGTAATCATTGGGTCGATGTTATTTTCTAACAGATCGAGGTACCTTTCGCCATTTAAATTGTCAGGAATAAAAAACGGCCCGACAATGTGATCCCCTAAGATGCCAGCCCAAACATTTAACTTCTGAGGCCTTTGGGTATGAGTTTCCATGAACAAATGTGGATTGGTTTTATTCCAATACCTACAATTATTGTGCCTGTTTACATCCCCATTTAACTGAAATGTCGATTCATCAGAAGAACACGTATTGTACAGTAGATTGGTATTACCGTTTAATTATTCACTAAAAATCTCACAGAATTCAAGCCGACGATCGGGATCATCTTCGTTTAATTCCTGTACCAATTTAAATTTATATGGATGAAATTTGTGGGCCTTTACAATTCGATGAACACTGCTTCGTGATACATCGGAAGTCTCAGCTAGTTTCCTGGTCTATTGAGTACTATCCATCTGCAAATGACCCAAAACTGCCACTTCGACTGCTTCATTCCTAATCGGTTGCTGAGGTTCATGCTTTTTGTTTCCTACAGAACCTATTTCCATAAATTTTATCAATAATTGTAAAACATACTGAGAACCAACCATTCCATCTGAGTGATTTCTATTGAATATGCGCTCCGTAGCTCTAGCAAAATTACCGTTTTTAAAATAAATGCTGACAATTTATATTCTCTCCTGAAGGATATAAACCATTTTGAGAACTCACTCTGGTAAAATGTATCTCGATTTAAAATTGGTTGTAAACAAATTAATGTTCAAGGACTATCAAATACTTATGAGTCTTTTATTATTCTAAAACTAAAAGGACAAGGAAAGTGTTTTTTTTGTCGAAAGAACTCGTGTTGATTTGAAAGCACTAAAAAATGTAGTTTTTTTTATAAATTCCAATACCCAGTGCCGTGTATTTTAGATTTTTTAAATGATTTCGGTTGTGTGTAGTCATCAAAAATAAAATTATTTTCCTTAAGAACTAATCGATACACAGTTATGTAGGGAATTGAAAGACCTTTCAAAAGATGTATCATTCGACCCTCCTTGCCATTTGATTTTTTGACGGGGTGGCCTTGTAGGGTAGAGGGATGATGATAGGTATACAAGTATTACATTAAAATATGTCCCCCTTGGAAACAAGGTCGACGTGATTCACAAATTTTTCAAAAAAAATTTATCTCCAAAGTTATTCAGGGTGCCATCTTTTGGTTGGGACACCCTGTATACACTGTGTTTTATAACATGTCTAAGTTATTTAATTTTCCAGAAATATGAAAATATGAATTGTTTTTTCTCATTTTAATATATTTTCAAAATCACACCACTAAAGTATCTTTACCGACTTCTCAGCGCGCACGAAAACAAATGCGTTTTTCACTTGCATCTAGTTGACAAGAGCCATTCTTACGTAAAATTTAAAAATTTTGACTGACAAAATTAATGTCAACGTCATTTTACATAAATTTACTTCAGAAACTCAATAAATATCAGTCGTTTCGCAGGCATAGTGAACATATAAATGTTATGTTTATTGGAGAAATCCAACAAGTCTAAATGTCCAATTTTTTTTCTCTAAAAGTAGGTAAAAGTAGTTTTCAAAATTCGATGAAAAATCATGAGTAAGATGTAAGGAAATATACAGAATGTGATATGAAAGGGGTACATGTCTATACTCTAAATATTGTGGAATAATATCGGCGCCGGCGGCGTCTAAAAGGTATGGTTGTATAAACATTATCATACCGAATTATGTATTATGTATTGTGTATTGCTTGGGCTGGAATTAATTACTGTTAAGCAGTTTGAAAGTAAAGACGTATTTTAATTATATTCCATCATTACTAATATATTGTTTTTATGTTAATACAGTATGAGCACGTTTATTTTCAAAGTGAATATAAAAAAAACATTATAATATAATTTTAAAAAGTTTTTTAGAATTAAGGCAAATAAAGGTTTTTTTTTTAATTTTCTCAAAACATGGACATATTGGGTTTCTCAAATAAGCGATTTAATTAACAATTCATTTAAGTCCAAGAACAAACTCAAATAAGTCTTTACGCAAATTGTATACGGCTCTCAGAACTAGTTGAATATACTTTATATACATTTACGTAATCTTTGATATTTATTGCAGTTATTACTTCACAAAAAAAGGTTTAATGTTCCGGAAATATTATAAATAAAAATTAAAAATGTTTTACTTGCCACTTTAATAAACAAAGATATTTCATCAATACACTTATTCAAATATTTAAAATTGTTTCTATCAAAGTGGATACCCCGAATAATTTTTTTTAAAATTGTACTGCTTGAATTCAATAATATTTTCTTCTTGTACCCAATGCCAAATATCAAATTTTCACGAAGCAATAGTTGAAATAAGTGTGGATAATTTTTACTCATAAAAATAATGTTCGTAAAAGATTGATATGTATACCAAAATGACGATTATTTGTGAGAATATATTTATTTTTCTTTCTTGGGGCTTAGTACCACGTGAATAATTCGTGGTTATCTAAATAATACACTTAGTTATCCAGTATGATACTAAAATAATAAGCCTCTGCACTTGTGACTTTACGTCGGAAGAATAGTCAGAGGGTTTTTTGACAACTAAAATAAGAAAAAAAATATATAATTCTTTAACGTTTCAGAAACGAAATCTGTTTTCTTTGTCAAAAAACTGATCTATTGACCTAAAGTAACAAGCACAAAGGCTTATTTTTCCAGTATCCTACTGGGTAATTAACTGTATTTTTTAGATAACCAAAAAATTCTTCATACGTTATAAGTCCCAAGAAAGATAAAAAAAATTGAAAAATGCCATAAATAATCTTCAGACTATATTAATACGTTAAATTGAGAAAAAAATTGTTTTATTTAATTGGATTTTAAGGGACATAAAATCCTTAATGTTTTTATGCGTATTTTAAGTACTATTCAGAGTAGCTCCACTGTTAATATGTAGTAAACGTGTGTTGTAAACCAATCCGAGAACGGTTGAAGAAATAGTGGTAAATACTTTATGTAATATTGGTGTCAAAAGTGAAAATATTTTACTGCTTGTATCAAACGCAGCAGCATATACATTGTGTACCAGGATAGATGTAACAAGTGATGTAATGAACAAAATATTTTCGAATTTTTGATTGGTACTTCGTGAATCAGTCCTGCTTGGTGTACAATTATGGTATTTAATTCTGAAATTTAGTAAGGAAACACAATTTGCATTCTAAATGAAATTTTTTTCATATCTTGAAAATAGAGGTCAGACTTTTACGATCTACGTATCCCTATATAATGTAACTTATCGGGCCCATGCCTTGCCATCTATACCAATGCCTTGAACACAGCACAGGAGATTTCATGAAATGTTAAGACATGTATATATTTTAATTGTTCCATACAAATGGTTGTTATTGTTTCTTACCTCATGTGCCGACTCTACACGCACAGAAATGGTCCGATGTCTCGATATAAGTAATACAAATTATAGCAACCAAGTTAGAAATTGTCACATCTGGAAAGTACCTGGGAAGTAAATAATGCAAATAGTAAATATTTTCACACAAAAAAAATGTTCATTGAAATAATTGTTTTTGCGTATACTGGCTCTATGCTCCCAGTGAGTTGCTGTATGCGGCATTCCGTCAGGGTGTTCAATGGGAATCTTCTTTTATTTAAAAAAGATAGTAGACTGTATTGCTTTAAAAAAGGCACAAACGTCATATTTTCGCAGAAATCTAAATACATTTGGATACCTAACACAGTAGAGTTAGTACATTAGATCACGTATAAACCAACAATGTAAATGTCCCTATTTAAGCAAATGCATTCTAAACAACTCTATTTAAAAAAAAATATGTAATAGCATTTACGAACTGTTGTTAAGAGTAGAAGTGCAAATTAAAAAAAAGCAACATGTTAAGGTTGGGATTTCACAAATTGAAAAGTGGGCATTATTTTTGGATTATTATGATTATTTAAGAACCAAAGATGGAATGATATATAAAATGGTTTTGGGATTTTGCTACTTTCTAACCACTATATTAATATAAAATTTTAAATTTTAATTGCTATTTTTTTAATAATTTAAATTTGTGATCTAATGATAAAAGTAGAAGTAGGTACGTATTTTCATTGGCAAAATATCAGGTCATAAGTTTTAATTGCGTTACAACAGAAAATACAAATTATCGTCTGTAAGTCCTCCTGTAACCCATGTCTATGTCTTGTGTGATACAGTGTAAAGCCGTCTAGACGGACCCCTAAACGTGAAATGAGTATTATCCCTGTCTAATCCCTAATTATAATTTTAGTCGTGGCTAAATGGGCCTAGAGGTTTCGAAGCCTAAAAAAATTACAATTAAAAACGTATATTATTGTAATCGTTGGAGAACAGTTCCAAAATCATTTTAAATAATTTGCAGTCTTTGGTTCTTTAAATATATATAAAAAACAAAACTAAATGCCTCTTTCCTCTCACTCTGCGAAATCTGAATTTAATCCATATTGCATCAATAAAGTATTTCTTTCATTTTATATAAGAAGCACATGAACGTGATAAATTGAAAGAGAAAGGGAACAATTTTCTTACACAAATATAACTGCTCACAATGTCGCCTCCTTCCAATTTATTGCACGAAAAGGAAAAACCTTTTTTATTTTCCCTGCAAAAAGTAACATTTTTTCAAAAAATCAAAAATGAAAAAATTTTTCCTTCCCGAGCAGTAATAAAGGGCACGCTGTATATGCATGAAAGAGGCTATTAAAATGTTTAATTTTAACAAATGAAGTACCTATCTACTATTTATCACTGTTTCACTGTTACAAACATGTAGCATATCTTATTACATTTGTACGTCCAGGTGTGTACGCGGTATACATCAGATACTATAGAGAATATAAAATATACAATAACACATTCAGGGAGCATTATGTATTGTTAACCAAGTAATATGAGAATAGGTGTAACTTATATACTATTCAACTTAACCACACCAAAACATTATTGACCATTCATAAAATTCAATAGATGATACAGTAGCAAAATACAATTTTGTTAATGTATTCAACTACTTAATATAGAGAACTATGTAAACAGTCCCAAGCTGATGTAATATATATATATATATATATATATATATATATATATATATATATATATATATATATATATATATATATATATATATATATATATATATATATATATATATATATATATATATATATATATATATATATATATATATATCATACACACACACACATACATATATGTATATATATAATATATATATATATATATATATATATATATATATATATACCGAGTCCTACGATATTACTAGCCAGCCTATAACTACATTGTAAAAAAAGATATCGATTTCAAATTTTGGGATGTTGTATGGTTGAATACGGTGCATAGTTTGATTGCTCTAAGATCTAGTTTTCATTTCCGGTTTAACCGGAAACAGTATAAAATTGTTATTTTTAATAGAACACCCTGTATATTATTCGCAATTTAGATTGCCCAGGAAATTGTAGGTCCAAAACATATAGCACACCCTATATCTATCTTTGACAGTTTTCTTTTATTTCTTTTTCACATAAAACAAATGAATGTAGGAACAAATCTGTTACGGTTATTTAAGTTTTTTGGTGAGTAAAATTTGATAAAGTCATAAAAATTTTATTTCTGGTTGAACCGGAAGTACTACGAAAAGTGATTTTCAGGCTCAAATTACTTCGATATTTTTAATGGAACACCCTGTATTGAACCTAAAATTTACCTTCTACTAACCTTTTTGGTGTCCCCTGTCTTAACCTAATAGTTTATGAGATATCGGCGACTGAATGTTCACCTGCACTGTCATAAAGGCTACACAATAAAAAATGACGTTTAAACAGAACTTTGATTCAAGAGGGCTGTGTAAAACAAAAGAACTATTTACCGATTTTCATTTAGATTTTGACAGTACTGCTGCATTATTTAAAAGTCTCTCTCGACAGTTGTCATTTCATTTTTGCGTTTTATTCTTGATTTACCTTTTAGTAAGTGTTTAAGTGTTATCTGGTTATTAAAAATGGCTGTGTTTAGGCGCGAGCACCAAATTGATATGTTATTAGTATATGGAGAGGTAAGAAAAAACCGAAGGGAAGCCAGAGCATTGTATGGTCGACGTTATCCAGAACGCGACCAACTTTGTGCACAATATTTTCCATGGTTGGAAGAATATTTAAAAAGGGAAAATGATAATGAACATGAGAACACATTTATTGTAAATGAGGAGGCAGAGATAAACACACTGGCTTGGGTTGAGATTGATCCAACCCAACAAGTTCTACAAGGCAAATTGCCAGTGGTAGCGGGATATCTCCCGAAAGTGTTAGAAAGATTCTACATAAACATAAGTACAAATCTTTTAAGTACCAAATCCATCAGCATCTTTACGAGGGAGATTATCAACGAAGGTTGAATTTTTGCAATTGGTATCTAGAAACTGAGCGTCATCAGCCAAATATAAAATCATGCATTTTATTTTTGGACGAATCTCGATTTACCAACATGGGAATGTTTAACAGGAACAATACGAGATATGGGGCAACTGAAAATAACCATATATTTAGAGAAGGGGCTTTTCAAGAAAGATTCGGCATCAACGTTTGGCTGGGCGTTATAGGAACACGCATTGTAGGACCAATATTTTTTGATGGACTTTTAAACGGGGCCCGGTACCTACATTTTCTACAGAACGAAATTCAAAATTTTATTGGTTTTACCTGTGCAGCATGAACATGTCTTCTATCAGCAAGATGGTGCACCGCCCCATAAAGTGAGTAGTCACCGACTATTTAAGTGAAACTTTTAATAATCGCTGGATAGGTACCAATGGTCCTATACGGTGGCCGGCGAGATCCCCGGACCTTACACCTTTGGATTTTTTTTATTGGGCTCATATCAAGGAAAAGGTGTATAAGACACAACCACATAACATAGGAGACCTTAGAAATAGAATTACGCAAGTGATAAACTCTATTCCTCCAATATCATAAACACAAAAGTGAACTAGTAAGAGGAGAATTTCTGTCTGGTTGAGACACGGAACCAACACAGAAGAATCAGAACAACCACAGGAAAAAACCTGATCAGGTCGTATAAAAATCATTATCACAAATTTGCAAATTTAACAATCACGCTAAAGTCTCGAGCATTATCATTATTAAATAAGGGGGTAGCAATAGTAAATTTTCATTTGTCTATACATGTTTTAATTATTATTGTTTCTAAATAAATTGTAAATGTAGTGTTAAATCGAAACAATTATTTTTTTTATTTTCATATATTTTTCTTTTCAAATCAGATTGCATTTATATTGTACAACACATAATTTATTGATCCTGCCACCCAGGGATAAAGTTCTCAAGCTCACATCACAGTAAGTGTTCAAAAATAAAAACAAAATGGCGCCCAACTATTAAAAATTTATTTTCAATCACTAATAAATAAAAAACCTTAATAAATAAACACTGTAATATATATATATATATATATATATATATATATATATATATATATATATATATATATATATATATATATATATATATATATATATATATATATATATATATATATATATATAACAAAAAAATATTAATTTAATCAGGGAATGCAGTCACGTGGTCAGAAGAAGAAAAATTCTTTGTTAAATTTCTAACTTTCGACATTTTATTGTTTCTTCATCAGGAGTTCTACAAAAATTTTTAAATTACAAACTATTTTAATAAAGTGAAAAAGTACTTACTAAAGTGAGGTTATAAATGAAGCAATGAACATTATTAACAAGAAAACTAGTTCCTTACATTATAAAAAATATTATTAACTAAAGGTTAATGACGAAAATCATTAATTTGTTGATTATTGAAACATCAAAACTAGAATAAAACAATCTGAAACCACTACATGCTACCTATCACTCCACAAAAAGCAAAGGAATGTTGTGTAAAAAACACTAAAGAACTCTGCTTTTTGTGAGAGAGAGAGGGAACAGTAGTAGATTATTTGCCAACTTGTAAGATAAATGTCTGCCTGTCATTGAAATGTACTACTCTGGGTGTTTTCCTCAGCACGGTGTAGCTAAGTTAAATGATGGACATAACTTAAAAAAGAAGACACTAAAGGAAAAACCACTGGAAGCCAGTCGCACCTTTGTGGCTTCCACTTGGATGACTCTATATTACGGCATCGACCAAGCATCGCACACGCCGGCAACTATAGCAACCTGCGTGGTATTTCTGACTCAGGAGAATATATAGGTAGAGAAAAAGGATCTGGACCACGGGATTACATACATTACAGTATAAATAGTGTCCCCGTTATATCAAATTATTTTATACTGTAATGTATATAATCCCTCGATATAGCTTCTTTCTCTGTACCTATATATTCTCCTGGGTCGGAAATACCACGCAGGTTGCTATAGTTGCCGACACAAAGGTGTGACTGGCTTCTTGTCAGTGGTTTTTCCTTTAGTGTCATCTTTTTTAAGTTATGTCTATCATTTAACTTAGTTACACCGTGCTGAGGACCACCAATTAGTCAGAGACACGTGTCCACGGTTTGCATTCTTCTGTCATTTGCAATTTTTTGCATTCTTCCACTTGCATTCTTTATATGAGCGTACACATTATATATATACAGGGTGTTTACGAACTTGGGAATATATATTTAATGGGAGGTAGTACTTGGTAAAAGAAGTCGATTGCTAAAAATTTACCTTAGTAAAAGTTCCTCAAAAGTGGCAGAAAAAAATATTTTAAATAAAACACCAAATTGTTTGAGAACCGCTGACGAAGCTAGCCGTGTGCGAAAGTTATGGCAGTGTTGCCAAATTGTATCTCAATGTTCATTACTTGGCGACAATTCTTTTCTCTTTCCAATAGCATTAGATAAATAGTATCTAACTGTGCTATCGGTCAAAATGTACTCATTTTTTAAAATTAAATATTTTACTCGAAAATTTAACATCTTGTAACAGCTAAAAAAGTAAAACATAGTAACCTACGGATTGATTGAATTGTTTTAATAAATCCAACTACAGCTTAAAACATTTTTCTCACTATTGATTAATTTACTTTTTTTTCATATCATTAAATTTGTTATTTTTCACAGTATCTGTGTTTTTATGGAAATACTCGTGCAAATACGAAATGGGGAACTCAAAATATTTACATCTTTGTAAGTATTGTACAATTTAAAAATGAAAATATACCTAATTTATTATAATAAATTGTAGTGAATAAATCCCTGATATTGAGAGTGATGAAAACTGATAATTGAACTTATTAATCTTACCTTTACAACAATCTCTCTTGCAGAATATTCCTGAAAGCACTCCCTTCACTCAATCACTAACACACATAATTTTTTCTTTGTATAGACACTACACTCAAAAACCAAATAAGTAACAATATTTCCATGTGTAATATTTGGAAATTCATCACATCACATTTGTAGTGGTCTTCTTTTTGGAGGTATAAGAGCAATTTTTCCATATCACGTAAAATACAAACTCGTCTCAATTTTGAGCACACAAAATTAACGAAATAAAACAATAAGAATTGTTTTAAATGTTAAATAACCATTAATATTAGTTTTTCAAACTTCATAATACACTTAAAATAACACGTTCTGTTAACTAGACCACATTTGTGCTATTCGATTACAGCTGATGGAAGTCGAAAGTACCCTCCATTTCCAATTCGATGCATGTTCAGTTCAAAATTACACGAACACACAGACAAAGATTTTATTTTTAGTTTCTCTATGCACAAACAAAAGCAATACGTTATAAGTACTTTGTGTGGTACATTTTTCACACAACTTTAAAAATTACAATTTGACATAAAACAGATAGACTCAGAATTCACAGACACATACAGGTCAGCACTGCAAACTGCAGACTTGTAAATATGCCTAAATTACAAACAACGATTGCCAACTATAGCATTATTCATAAATTATTATGATTTTTGCAATAAACGAGTATAGTTAGCTCACTTTAACGTACCTTGTTTATGCTAATGCTATCTTTGTTTATTACATTTCATTGCAAAAAGTAAATAGGTGCATTCTTTCTAACTGAGATTTCAGTTAATCTAAGTAGTTTTATGCAGTGGAGGCTACACCAAATGAAATTATTTTCGACCATGTTTTATGGTCGAAGGAAATTATCCATTTTATTTATGCAGTGTAACCGTAAAACATCATAGATTAACTCAGATCCCAGTTAGAACGAAATACTCGTTTATTGCAAAAATCATAATAGTTTACGAATAATGCTATAGAAGAAAATATTTTACCTAACCTCGATCCGTTTTGTGTATTGATATTATTGCTTTTCCTCGTTGTTTTATGTATTTTTGTGTTTCGTTTAGTGGGATTGTGTTATTGTATTAATTACAATTACGTTATATTAAACAAAAGTGGCCAAGGAACTTTACGTGACAACGTAGTAAAGAAGGTAAGTTTTAAGATAATTGTTGATTATATTTTTTAATTGTAAAATACGGTCTCGTATTTTAAGGATTTATGTTGACTCTTCAACACTAGTGTGACAATAAGTCACTGAATTTTTTTGACGAGGTATTAAGTGAAATTCACTATACCTTTTATGTTTTTGCTTTTCTTGCAATCTGTTTCTACACAGTAAACCTATTTCTAAGTAAAGTAAGAAGTGCTGTATGATGTATGAATCAAGCTTAATGAACAAAAATGTGTTTTTTTCCTATGAGCTGTGAGAAAGTGCAGCACATATTTATTTCTAAAGAAAATTTTCTATTAATGATATTTTAGGTTAACCGAAAAATCTAGTTTTAAAGGGAAACGAGGTGGCTCAAGTGATGCTGTGGAATGTCTTTCTCTTCTTTAAAACCAAATTCCCACAGTTCAGCACTATTGAAATGAGTATAATTGAGATAAAGTAACTATAACTATGCAAATTTGGAATTAGGACATATTATAGTTGGTATAATTCTTTGAGAATAAAAAGGAAGGAATAAATTACTAAAAAAATTTTTCTACTATGTACATACTAGACATTTTTCATGGCATGATTTATTTTTGATGCTGCATATTTTTATTCCCCGCATACAGTGGCAATAAATAAATAGTTATCCAAAATATTGTAAAGTTAGTTATAATTTAATTATTATATTTTTAACCTAGATTACAGCAGAGTGTGTAGGCATGTTACGGTCAGTTATTGAACTATGCAAAGATGGACTCACTGAAACGTCTAATCAACCTCTGACAAGAAAAAAGAACTAGATCTTTAATTGATGATATACTGGAGACTGTAAGAATGGAAATCAGACATTTACGCTAAAAGTAAGTATTATCTTTTTTTTAAACACTGCCTAGCTTATGAAGTCACTTTTTTTGTACAGTTTTATATCTGCCTAATTTCTAAATAAACTGTAACATAACACCTCAAACTGAATGTTGAAAATAATCTAACTGAAAATGAAATTTCAAACTGGTACCTATATTTGCATACAGCAGAGTTTTGTTTGGCCAGTTATTTTTTTATACATTTTTAGAAAAAAAATAATAAAATTATTGAGTATTACATCAGCATCCTTTCAAACCTTCAAAATATGATAACAGTAATAAATATCTATCATTTTTTTTATATTACTGTCATTCTTATCTGAATACGTTAGTATAAAAGTTTTAGGTACCTAAAAAATCGAGCACAATACTTCAAATACATTTTATCATAGAAAATATTAAAACAACTAGGTACTCAATCTAGGGGCAAGATTGTATTGATTTAAATAATAGTATTCTTAATATTAGAAGCAAAATAATATTGTAATTAAAAAAATATTGACACCAAAAAATACAGTTACGAGTAAAAATGTTTCTTTTTTGGTTTAATTGTCATATCTTTTTGCAATACAATCTTGTTCTTAGATTTAGTAGTTGTTTTAATAGTTTCTAAGATAAAATGTATTTGAAGTGTTGTGTTTGATTTATTATCTACCTAAAACTTTTATACTAGCGCATTCAGATAAGAATGGCAGTATAAAATATAAAAAATTAGGTTTGAAAGGATGCATATGTGATAACCAATAAAAAATAAATAAATAAAACAGATTTATTTTTTTGTTTTCAATATTTGCAGAAATTCTTATTTCCATGTTTTCCTAATTTTTACACTGCAAACAGTGAAACAAAGAGCGTCTCTTTCTTTGCCCTGACGAGTACTGCAAGGGTTCTTTGCACACAGGCAGGTATACCTAGATATTTTTAAATGTTTTAATCGTGTATATGAGGAATATTCAGAAAATTGGTTATAAAATAAAGTTTTGTAGGTAAATAATAATTTTCGATATTTAACTATACAAAGTATGGTTTATAAAAAAAAAGTACGATACTTTTTTTTATCAATTATGCAAATAATTTTATTAGTTTAATCCCAAATGTAATAAGTACATTTTAGAATTATAAATATTCACAATGTCAAGATATTCGGTACCTATAAAGTTATATTTTAAGTGCCATGACAGTTACTTGTATTTAGTCTAGAATAAAACTAAAGTAACAAAATGTTTTTAATTTTTAACGCAAATCTTATATTTTTTTTATATTTTCAAACGGGTGTTTACAGGTGGTATCATTCCCTGTTGCTCATATTAATAAAAGAGAAATACGATGTGGACTAGTGCAGAAGTAATAGTAGTAGTAGCAGTAATAGTAGCTACTTATTTTACAAGGCAAATAGGCCACAATGGGCCCTTTAGGTGCAGTAAATTGAAAATATGATATAATGCAAATACGTAATGACTAATACTAAGTTACATGTTTTATTTCAAATCATTTTTACAGCCAAATAGCAATCTCAAATTGATTAGTGGAATTTGCGAAGTTCATATGACTGAATTTAGTAAATAATTTTTTAGCTACCATTTAAAATAGTTATATGTATAAAAAAAAGTATGTAAAAAATGCCAAACTAATAAAATGTGTTCTTAAACAATTTCATGGTAAAGATTAAAACACCAAAAATATTAATAGTCGAACTTCTCTAACTCGAACTTCCTAAATTCACCCCCCACCCCCTGAGATTGTTCGAGTTAGATAAAATTTGAGTTACAGAAAATACTTATAAAGTGAAAAGGGCATAGAAATATATTCGGGTTACAGAGAAGTTCAAGTCATAGCAACATTTTAAAGGGACCTTTAACCTAAAGGGAGTTTTAGAAACAAGAAACTATATTACAAACGAAGTATAAATATTAGCGAGCAATCCTATAGTTTAAATAAAAATTAGGTTTAATGGCCATTGTATATCTTGATTTTTAAGTCTGAAATTGCTGGTAATACATTTTCTTGTCACCAAGACTTTTATGTTAAACGTCCTTTAAAATGTTGAAAATACAGAAAGTACACATTCACACCCAATAAAATTATCAGTTTCATTAAGAGACTGAACTTACTGGGGGAAATATAATTGTGAACCACAATAGGCCTGCTGATCGCCCCAGTGGAGGGTCTGCACGGATCCACTCATAGAAAACCTAACCTAATACCAAAAGTAAGAAAAATCTATAAATTCAATAAGGAAAATTTCATAATAGGGTAATAAAACAATTCACTTCAGTGATAAACTGATCACAATTCATTTAAATAGTATTTACTGAACATAAAGAAATTTTGCACCTAATTAAACAATACAAAAAGATTAATAATAATAGCAGCCATATTAATAAAAACTATGATATAGTGTGCTAACTAGTTGTCACTATTAGAGATGCACAAGAGCTCTGTTATCAGATAGGGTAATAGATTTTCTCAAGTCTACGAATGTAGTTGTAAGCTCTAGAAGAATAGAATTGCGCAAATCGCCAGATTTCTTGAGGGTACTTTCTGTTTTCTATTTCTTGATTTTTGAGAAACCAGATCTTCTAATGTACATGGCAGGGAAGATTAAAAAGAAAATTAAATATTGTTAATATTTAATTATTTAATACTTAATATTAAGAAATTCGTGGATGGGAGATATTAGGTGCATTATTTTTAGCAGATCTCAGTTAATCTATGTAGTTTTACGGATGCTATATTAAATGAAATTATGCTTTTATTTATGCAGTGTTACCGTAAAACAACTTAGATTAACTGAAATCTTAGAGAGAACGCACCTAATGTTGGCTACACTGCTTGTGCAACTATAGTGATAAAAAGTTACTATGCAAATATGGAGTCACAAAATTCTGTAGTAGAATTATTGTTATTTAATAGTGTTTGTTTTCAATCTTCGTTCGGTTCGTTTTAAAGTTTTTTCATAGTAACAGTAATAATGAATTTGTAGATGTTAATATCTATGGTACATGTCAAAATACTTCGGCTGTCTCTGCGTGGAACATTTTTCAAATAGGGATAGACCAAATGCCGCATGATTTGTAACCCTTGTGCAACGATCACACGATATTTGTGAGTTACGGCCCCGTTGAGGACATGATATGAGGTCCTGATATGCCTTTGAACGCTGAGGAAAACATTTTAAATTTGATAGAGAACAATCCAACTTTAAGTATGTGTGCATTCATTTGCTAAGCAAACCGTACGTCTAATCGGATTGTCTCTAGGAGGAAATAAACTGTATCCATTTTCATGTAAAAAGATATCATTCGTGTTCAACAGCAACAAGATTTTGTGTGTTGAAGGATATGGCAACATGGAACAGTTATTGTGAAATATGCTGTGTATTGGGACAGGACATTTAACTTCGATTCCAGCAGTTCTCAACATGTTCGCACGTTTTTGTTGAGAAAGTTCAGTTATTTGTTTCTAATTTTTAAGGTTTCTTATGCACGATTCTTTATTATGACGTCACTCCTATGTGATGTAATTCTATCTATTACTTTTCAACAAGTTTGGCCTATGTATTTTTTTTTCACAATTTTCACACGGGATGCAATAAACTACATTTGATAAATTCATCTTTTAATTTTGTGAAAAGTTTATTTATGGTTATGTTATTTTTAAAGGCCAATCTAATGCGGTATAGTTAGAAAATATTTTTTTTCAATTTTTGTGAAACTTGTTTAATGTTAGATAACGAAAAATAATAAATGTTTAATGCATTATCTTGGTTATTGTCTACCGGTAGTCAAATATTGCTACGGTTGGAGACATTTTGAGCAATCTCATGCACACATGAGATTGCTCAAAATGTCTCCCACAGGTGATCTGTTAAAAAATTGAGGGATATTTGTCTCTCCTAAAACAGTTTTTAAGAAGACTAAGTGTTCTATCGTCCCCTTTCTTACCTGAATATATCGACCAGTTTATGTGGTTGGACATATTTGAAAAAACTGCACCGGAAAGGATGATAAATTTGTCTCTACATATAAGTGAAAAATATAAAGTGTTTTATTTTTTTTTTAATATATATTTTCATTTCTCCTAGAGTTTATTTTCGAACTTACATTTAGTTGGTTGAAATTAAGCTGGGCGATAAGAATAGATAATATACATTGATCTGTGTTCTTTATTAAATCTTGGTAGCTGCCTGTGACTGTGTTTCTGACTATGCCTGTAACTTATCTGACTCTATCAGTGACTTGTCTGTGACGCTGTGACCCAGTTGGTCGGTGACGGTGACTATGCTAGCAAGGAAATACCACTTTTTCCATTCTTTAATTTTACTAGATCCTCTGTGCCTTCGATACAGTGTATGAGGTATTTACTTTAAGCGAGTATTAATTGTGTCTTGTACTTTGTTTAGCGAGACAGCTACCTAAATGAAGAGGAATCTCGATCCATGAACCCTGTTGGTCGCGATGACGCTCTTTTTTGTCAGGATTGACCGGGGCAGCACGGCGACGTTTACCACATCTTAATGAAAGGTGTGAAGTAGCTGTCACTCTACTTTTCATTCCCAATAGTAAATTTATTTTTTGCTTTTCAGAATGAAACGATTCATAATGTAAGTATCGCCCAGATGAGCCTTTAGTATACCAAGACGTTATGACAGTATTATCACCCATTCTTATCAGTTTGGTATCTAAGAAGAGGACACTATGGTCCTGGTCTTCTTCTTCGATGGTAAATTGCAATTGTTGGCTGTAGTTATTAAACAACTCAAGCAATTGTTCTTTGCTGTTAGCGGGGATACTAAGAATGATATCGTCCACATACTTTTTTAAAAAAGGTATCTCAAAATCTATTATGTTTAAACGATCATTAATCAAATCATCCATCACATATTGAGCTAAAATAGGTGAAACTGGGCTACCCATAGGCATACCAAGAGTCTGTTTATAAACAATATAGCTAAACACACATTTCCAATTTTTTGCATTCTTCCACCTTGCATTCTTTATGCGAGCATATCTGTTATATCAAATTATTTTATACTGTAATGTATATAATCCCGCGATACAGCTTCTTTCTCTGTACCTATATATTCTCCTGGTAGAGATTTAATACATTTAATTGTTATATTAGACTTGCCATTATCAGAATGTGATTTTAGTTCATTTTGCACAGACTTCAAAAAATCCATTTGTTTAGGGGTTTTATCATCTTTAACAGCTATATCGGAAAATTCAGGAGGCATTAAGTTTCCCTTTAAACGAAGAATTCTCTTTGCTTCATACTGGTCTGGATATACTACTTTAATAGGGTGAGGAAGACAGTTATTGCAGAGATTTTTGCCAATTCTAAACATTTTAACTACGCGAGTGGGCACATCCGGAGAGATTGTGTTCAAAATAGTTATTGATATATTCAAATCTTTGTTACTCGCTCATCAGCGCTTCCCTCTTGTTCATTAACGCCGATTATGATAACGTTTTTAGCTCGCATTTGTCTCTCATTGAGTTCACATATGATTTCCTCAATGTTGCAAGCTTGATTTAATTTGGCATTTTCGATGTACTATTTTTTGCAGTTCGTCAATTTGTGTATTAAAATCATCCCTTAATATTTGCAGTTGGGCATTGAAGTTGTTAGTTAAATCGGTTTTAAGAGATTTAATTGAATCCATAATTTTAGAAAACTGGTTAAAATTAGTATTGCATTTCTTGCAAAATTTTTTAAAGTTGTGGCGAACATTGCGCGTAATCTTGATCTCCTCGTGTTCAGCGAAGTACACGAACGATGTAGTGCTCCATGACAACTGCCGCAGGAGAAAGATGGCTTCTTATCTTGCTTAGTATAGTTACAATTAACGCAAGTGCTCATTATGATATTCACGATTATTTATCTCTAGAACTAATCTTATTTGTTTAGTACAATATCTGAGATAATAATAGAAAAATAAATAGATCATCCAACCAAAGACGGTACCAAAAACACACTCATACCACACAGAAAATTTGCTGTATATGATAAATCACAGATTGTCTTGAATATATTCTATAAAAATAATGAAATAATCATTTAAAACGAATAACTTTGAAGAGCACAGTTAAACATGTGTACACTATAACACATGAATCATATGCAGCAGTGGCTGCCAGAGGAACTGAGCCTACTATAGGCGACTGGATTCATGCTATGCTATCAAATAGAACCATAACAACGTCTCTACAGAGAAAATCAGTTAGCTTTAGAGCCACAAGATGATGCCCACAGGTGGGGTTTTCTTCTCTCTTTTGTGGTCACCTCTTGTGGATGACATACTGGCTATTCTCACACTGTGAGCGGTTGAGGTTCTAGCATATGCAGATGATCTAGTCATACCTTTCAAGAGGCACTAGATGCAATGAGTAACTGGTGTGACAGGGAACAGATGTCTGTAAATCCTCAAAAAAGAGTAATAGGACCATTCACTCGGAAAAGAAAGCTAAAGGACTTAAGACTTCCCACCTTAATGGGTGAAACTATTCCATTTGCAGAGGAGGTGAAATATCTAGGAATTACTCTAGATAGATCACTTAATTGGAACTCCCATGTGGAAAGGGAATCCACAAAGCAAAGTTGTCCTTATGGACTTGCCGTCGTATTTGTGGCAAACCCTGGGGCATGGGTCCACAACAAATTTACTGGATCTATGTCACAGACATCAGACCAATGATAAAATATGAATCCATTGTTTGGTGGCCGAAAGGATCACAACGGACAGCCAAAGCCAAACACTCTGGACTGCAGAGATTAGCATGCATGACTGTAACGGGGGGCAATTAGCACCACACCGTCAGCTGCAATGGAAATCCTTCTGGATTTATCCCCTCTTCATATATATTTGGAGAGAGAGGCCAGGTGGGCAACCAACAGATTGCAACAAGCGATCATTAATATGCCGCAGACTAGTATCATGGAGCGGAACAGGTTACATAGAGAATCACAGCATCCTGGGAATCTCTCGAATATTATGCCTACATGACTAACTACGAGCTGCCCTTCAACATCCTTTCTCCGGAAAGAGATGAGTGGGATCGGAATAAAGCCGACCTACTGAGGACAGACAGTTGTTGGTTTACAGATGGCTTTAAAACTTCCGAGGGAACAGGAGCCTTAGTTCATAGCTACAGACCAAGCGTGAGGATATCCTCAAACCTAGGTACCAATGCAACTGTTTTTCAGGCCAAGGTTCATGCCATTGAACTGTGTGTGTGAAGGCTGGAATATATGCATCTTACACGCTGATCTATTTTTTCTCAGATAGCCAAGCAGCTATAAAAGCTCTTGGCCCCAACCTGTATAACTCCAAAACGATATGGAATTGTCAGAAGGCTCTAAATCATTTGAGCAAAAACAACAAAGTGACTCTGGTCTGGACACCCGGCCACTCTGATATGGAAGATAATGAAATAGTCAACTCCTTAGTCAGAGAAGGAGCGAGATCACGAGCCAAGGGACCAGAACCGATACTTGGCATATCTTCAAGTACTGCTAAAATGGTTATCTCTACCTGGGCTGAAAGGAAAATTCTCCAATATTGCCAAGAGTTACCAAGACTAGTTCATTCAAAGGCGTTTATAAAATATACTTTGAAATCAAGAGCTAAGAAGCTTTTAGAGTTAAACAGGGTACACTTGGAAACTATAACAGGCACTGCTGACTAAACTATCATCTGCATAAACTCAGCCTAGGTGAAAACGTCGAGAGCCGTCTATGCCTGGAGGATGATGAGAAGGCAGACCACATCTTAAGCACCTGTCCTGCTGTGGAGAGGATCCGATTCTCAATATTTGGCAAAGGACTACCGCTGCCAGAGGATGTGGATACATTCTCACCCAATAAAGCTATCAGTTTCATTAAGAGACTGAACTTATTGGGTGAAATATAACTAGGAGTGATCCACAATAGGCCTGTTATGGCACCAGTGGAGGGTCCGCGGGGATCCACTTACAGAAAACCTAACCTAACCTACACAAGCTTATAGATATTTTAGAGACATTGTATCATGGAAATGATTGGAAAATGAGGATTTATTTTTATTAGGTTATTCTAATTTTCTATAATCATAGGTGGAATAGAAAATTTATTATTATATTTTCAGGTGATGACGGATATGTTGTGCAAATAGATGAATCCGTAGTTACACGACGCAACTATCAAGTTGGACTTGTTTGCACCACCTAGGTGGGTACTTGGTATTTACGACACAATGACGAAAAAAGGATTTGTGGTATACCTTAAAAATCGAACTGCTGCAGAATTAGAAAAATTAATGAAGAAGTATCTTCGTCCAAATAGCGAAATTTGGACTGATCGTTGGAGGGGCTATGGGAATTTGGGAAATATGCAGTATACACATAAAACTGTTAATCATTCCTCAAATTTTGTCGATCCAATTACGGGCGTGTGTACAAATCAAATTGAGGGATATTTGTCTCTCCTAAAACAGTTTTAAGAAGACTAAGTGTTGTATCGTCCCCTTTCTTACCTGAATATATCGACCAGTTTATGTGGTTGGACATATTTGAAAAAACTGCACCGGAAAGGATGTAAAATTTGTCTCTACATATAAGTGAAAAATATAAAGTGTCATAAATTTTTGTCATAGAATCAATTATCTTGGAATATTTATTTGTTTTATTTTTTTTTTTAAATATATATTTTCATTTCTCCTAGAGTTTATTTTCGAACTTACATTTAGTTGGTTGAAATTAAGCTGGACGATAAGAATAGATAATATACATTGATCTGTGTTCTTCATTAAATCTTGATAGCTGCCTGTGACTGTGTTTCTGACTATGCCTGTAACTTATCTGACTCTATCAGTGACTTCTTTGTGACGCTGTGACCCAGTTGGTCGGTGACGGTGACTATGCTAGCAAGGAAATACTCCATTTTCCATTCTTTAATTTTACTAGATCCTCTGTGCCATCGATACAGTGTATGAGGTATTTACTTTAAGCGAGTATTAATTATGTCGTGTACTTTGTTTAGCAAGACAGCTACCTAAATGAAGAGGAATCTCGATCCATGAACCCTGTTGGTCGCGATGACGCTCTTTTTTTGTCAGGATTGACCGGGGAAGCACGGCGACGTTTACCACAGGTACTGTGATGAAGGTTTGTAATGAGGGAAATCGGGTCACCATGCATGAGGATGACAACTGACATTATTTTTTTTGGAGTAAATACGTTGTTACTCAACCAAGACGTTTTTCTGTTTATAACAATAATTCTAATTAGTGTATCTATTTATTGTAAATAAAACACATTAATAAGTTTACACCAGTAATATATCACATCACTGAAGTGATTAGTATTTTGTACAATTTCATTATTATTATTTAATACTAAACCCCCACCGACTAAGTACTGCTACAAGGATTTAAGAAACTTCAGTATGTAAGATTTACAGAATTGTATGACATAATTTGCATTAATGATACTAATGATAGAGTAAATACATTTAATACTTTAATATTACAGCTATTTAATAAACACGCTCCATTAAAAATTATTACAGTTGCTAAAAAAAGCTCCGTCTGGTTAACTTATAATTTGAAACTTATAAAAAAACTTAAAACATTGCGACAAGTAATATAGTTCCTTATAATGACTATGAGCAAATTAGAAATATGACTAATAAAGCGATGAAAAATTAAAAGAAGGCCTATTTTATGCATACATTAAGAGCAGGCAATAAATTAATGTTTGGCGACATTTGAAAGAATTTGGTATTTATTTTAAGCCGAAATCCATAAAGCTTCCAAATGAGCTAGCAGATGATATAAATTACTAAATAACCACTTCATCAGCCCATCACAATCACCACATATCCTCAACCCAGAAACCTTAAATTTGTACCGAAATAATTTAAAGAGTGATATAAACAAACATTCTTTTAAATTAACTAAGAGGAAGATTTAAATATAATTAATCATATAAATTCGAACTCTATAGGATTTGATGAAATTAATGTTAAAATTATTACACTCTCATGTTCATATATTTCACCTTGTCTTTTATATATAATTAATTATTGCATCGAATGTAATTCTCATCCTTATGTCTAGAAAATTGCTTATGTAATACCCTTGCCGAAAAAATACCTCTCCTAGAAATTTACAAGACATGAGACTCATTAGTATTCTGTCTACAATGTTTAAATTTATGGAAAAAATTCTTGACAAACAAATAAGATTCATTTTCCATAAAAATAATTTATTACCTGTAAATCAGTCCGGTTTCAGGCCATTACATAGCTGTACTACTGCATAGTTGGAGGTTGCTGACGATATACTATCAAGCCATGATCAGAGCTATTTCACAGTTTTAATCTTATTAGACGTCTCCAAAGCCCTCGACTATATTAATCATTAGTTACTCCTAGTAATATTGCGTTATATAAGATTTGATGAATTTGCTATAAAATTAGAAGAGAACAATGTTTCATATAGCAAATAAATTATCTATTAAACTTACGGAACCATTAGATATCCTTAACGGTGTATCATAAGGCTTTATTGTGGGCCATCTTCTGTTTTGCATTTACACTTCCAATTTAATCTCGGGTGTGTATAACTGCAACGTGCACTGTTATGCAGATGACGCGCAGTTATGGTATTCCTTCAAAAGGGGAACTAAAGTACCAAATGCAAATGACATCATTAACAGGGATTTAAATTTTTTATTTATAGCATTCTCAAAATCACTGTCTGCCAGTAAACCCTAAAAAATCGCTAGTTATATTATTTGCCTCACATAAAAATTTTCAGAAGAAAAATATAATTTAAATATTTATTCGTCCTTAAGACTTTCCAGCCATATTAATTTGTGTATTTATATTCACCCTTAAGATTTTCTAACCATATGAATTTGTGTATTAAAAGGGCTGTGTGTAATTTAAAACTTATTTATGTATACAGAAATCTTTTTAATTTTGAAACTAAGAAACTTCTATGTGATTTTTTTGATACTGTCTCTTCTCAAATTTGACGACACTTTATTTAATTCTTGTCTCAGTGCACGATTCAAATAGAATTTAATTAATACAAAAGTCTCGTATAAGATTAATGTTTGAAAAATGTCAATCTTTAGTTAAAAGATCTGAGTTGCATAATTATTCAGTGAGATCTGCTGAAAGTTACAACATAGATCATACAAAAACATCTCTCTTAAAAAAGTCAACTTTTAGTGACGGATTACGTATGTACAACGCTTTGCCCACTGAAATAAAATCATGTGGTAATTTAAAACTGTTTATTAAAAATGTAACTAAATTATATACAGATGTTAGAGTATAAAATAACGAATAACTGTGTACAAGTCATGTGGTATTGTAAATAGCTTATGCTAAATAAACTCATTCTATTCTATTATATTCTAATCTATTAGTCAGAAAATTAAGAGCATTAATTTGCTTAACATGAGAGAAAGAAGAATGTTGTATCTTTACATAGTATTATAATTAGAGTCCGATTCCGAATATTAAATCAGGGGCAGATTCAGGATAACGAGATACCAGGATACATGCACAGAAATGAAACATGCCACATGTATGGTCGTGCCTAGGGGGCGGGCCCACTTTGCGTGGTGCTCGCTTGGGTGCACGACCCTGTTGTTAAGGGACGAGAGGTTTCTTTCTTCGAACAAAGGGTGTGGGTTCCAGAATGAAAACCAACTAATTAAGAATTTTGACAAAAATATATTTAATCAATAAACAGATAAAACGAAAATAATTTCTAATTGACGATACGTCGCACGTAGGGTTAATGATGGACAACTAAAACACTTTACTTACATAATTTGCCCTACGGCATCCATCTCTGGGCGGCGGCTGCTGGTTGTCCAACTGATACCTTGATACAACCTGGGTATCCACCCTTTCGGAACTTTGCACTCTGCACCCTCACTACGAATCTTCGCCCTTTCGGGTCTTTCTCTTCTTCCGCTAACCGGCGCCCGAATCAACAAATGAACCGGCCTCGACAAATAATACCAATATCCTTCCCTTCCGGATAGTCAACCCTCACTAATAGTAATGGTAATGGTAATGGTAATGGTGGGGGAGGCTGACGCCTGGCAAGTAGGCCACAGACGGGCTCTTTTTACCAACCCCCAGCCGTCCCCTCAGCCATGTGCTTCTCTTGCTCCCTCATCGAATCTTTCCGACCTTCTGATGAAAGTCAGGATGTCACTCATTGCGAGGGAGCTCATCTCCTCCCCTTAGAAGCGCCTCAGAACCGAAGATACTGTGTCTCAGGCGCCCAAACGCTTCACATTGTCCCAGGAAGTGGTAAGATGTCTCTTCATCACTCCTGCATCTTGGACATGTAAGGTCTTCCTCAATGCCTATCAATGATAGATGCCTCCTAAGTCTGCAGTGGCCTGTCAGAACACCGATTAAGAGATTCAGAGTTTTCCGACTCCGTCCCAGCAACCAGGCCGATCTCGATTTGTTTGGCCCCGTCACAAAATATCGGGTCTGCCTGCAGGCCCTGTTTGTCCTCCAGTGCGTCCTCAGTGTCTCGTGGGCCCACTCATTGAGGGCCGTTGTGACCTGCCTTCTTGAAATACCTAACATAGGCTCAGGCCCGTGACAGGGTTCCTCGGCTCCGAGTCTAGCCAATTCATCGGCCTTCTCGTTGCCTGGAACTCCCATATGTCCCGGGACCCATACCAGTCTCACTTGTTTATGCCTAGCCAGCTCTTCTAGGGCATCCCCACACTCCTGGACAAGAGCTGATCTTGTCCTGGGGGGAGCACACCGCCTTTAGAACAGCCTGGCTGTTGGAGCAGATGTATATTATCTGTTCCGCCCCATTCCTAACCTCAGCCTTATCTGCCACCGCTAGGATGACGTAAACCTCTGCCTGGAAGACCGTGGTGAACGAACCTAGAGCAAAACTCTCCTGTACTTCTTTGCCTTCCAGATATATTCCCGCCCCGGAAGACGGTCTAGTGGCCACCCGAGATCCGTCTGTGTAACACACCAGAGAGTCCGGACGGAAGTCAATTCTTCCTTCACTCCACTCCTCCCTACTGGGAAGAGTGAGAGTGTAATTCCTTTCCAACCTTAGCTGATCTTTCGCTTCTCTCACTTTCAGGACAGAGAGAGGGATTTCCCTCTCCATCAGTCCAGCAATTGCTGCGTGACCTTCAGCTCTGCCTGAACACTGCCAGCTCCCAGAATCCCGCATTCTCAGATAGGCCGCCATAGCCTCCCTCTTTACCCACGAGGAAAGCGTTGGCAGGCCTAGCAGAACCTCCAGAGCAGCTGTCGGTGTCGTCCTCATTGCGCCAGTGATCCCTAGGCAGGCTAGTCTCTGGACTTTTGCCAGCTTTCGGGACGTAATCGCTCTGTCCACGCTCAGCCACCAGACCACGGATCCATACTGGAGCCTCGGCCTGATGGCTGCCGTGTACAACCAGTGTAGGATCCGTGGGTTGAGGCCCCAGTTCCTACCTACCGCTCGGCGCAATTGCCAGAAGGTTGCAGTCGACTTTTTGATGACGTTGTCAATATGCGGCCCCCATGACAGTTTGCTATCTAGGGTCACTCCCAGGTACTTAACCTCCTGCACAAGCGCGAGAGGTTTACCGTACATGGTTGGTGCCCTAAAATCCTCTATTTTTCTTCTCTTGGTGAATAGGATCATCTCAGTCTTAGATGGATTGACTGAGAGACCTGTTTCGCCGCACCATCTTTCTATTATTCTACAAGCTACCTGCGTTCTGTTGCAAACGACATTTAAGAAGCGGCGGTCACTAGGAACAGCCCGTCGTCCGCATATGCCTGCGCATAAAATCCTTCCGAAGTTAGGCGCTCCAAGAGACCATCCATTATTAGACACCATAGATGGGGTGATAGGCAGCTGCCTTGTAGACAGCCGCCCCTCACCCCGACGTCCAATTGGCAGTCTTCCAAAGCAGCACTAACTCGTCTTTCTTCCAGCGCAGATTTCACCCATCTGACCAGTACTGGAGCAGTACCTCTAGTCCGAAGGGCATTGCAGATAGTAGTAGTCCTTGCTTTATCAAAGGCTCCCTCTATATCAAAAAAATACTGCTAGGGTGACCTCCTTATGCAGGAGGGCCCTTTCTACCTTATGCACGACGGCGTGAAGAGCTGTCTCCGTGGACCTCCCTCGCCTATATGCGTGCTGATTCTTGTGGAATGGGTACCTGGCTAGGTCCCCTTCCAACAGATATCTGTCCACTACGCTTTCCAGTGCTTTTAGCAGGAAGGACGTGAGACTGATCGCCCTAAACCATTTGGCAGCTGTGTAGTCCTTTTTTCCCACTTTGGGGATGAAGACCACTTTAGCTGACCTCCAGGTCAGGGGAACATATCCCAGTGCCAGACTGGCCACAAATATTCCTCTTAAATGCGGTAGAAGAATATCCAGGCCCCTCTGAAGCAGAGCTGGGAAGATCCCGTCTGGCCCCGCTGCTTTAAAGGGCTCGAACTCATTCACTGCCCAGACTACGGCTCCGTCCTTTACAATCTCCTCGGCAAGCCGCCAGTCAACTGGTGGCATCGGTCCTTCCGAGGGTACTGCAACGGCAGGGCATTCGCCCGGGAAGTGAACCTCTAAGAGGTGTCTTAATGACTCCTTCCCAGAAGTAGTCCAAGTCCCATCTTGCCTTCGTTGTGATCCTATTGTCTCCCTTGTCTCGCAGCTGAGTATTTTCATCAGTCTGGCGGTTTCCAGTAGGGAGTTCATTTCCCCCACAATACTGCCGCCAGCTTCCCAGATAGCACAAGATAACCTAGGATTATTCTTACAACCTCCCAAATGGAATATTTAAATTTAAATATTCTAGTCATATTCCAGGAATATATATATCTGCGAGAATATTCCTGTCATATTTTGAATAAAATATTCAAGGAATATTCATAGCAAATAATACAGTAATATTTCTTCTGGAATATTCTCTTCAGTAATATTCCTGAAATATTCAGGCAGGCAGATTGCATTTTATTATTATATGAAAGTCATTTGGAATGTTTGTAGATATACATACATTATATTATTAATTTATTATTCAAGTGTTTTTTAAGAATTCAAAAAGAAACATGCTTTGATACGATATTATTTGCTAAATGTTCTTTATGTGGTTTTAAGGCGACAGACTATAATAAAGGGCAAGGAAAATAAACAAACCATAATAAAGGGCAAGGAAAATCTTACTAACGAACTAAAAAATACTTATTTAAAGAAAAAAATAATAAGTCTGTGATTTGAACCCTGGACCCACCGCGTGCTAGGCGAGCCTCTTCTCTATCGTCTAACCAGTTCCTTGCGGAAAAATGATTCAAAAAGGATTTAATACACTGTTTCGTTGTCTGTCTCACTTTTGAGAGTACAGCGTAACGCGCATGCGGGAAGCTTTGGAGCCAAGTAGAATTGGTCTGCCTAGACGCTTGTAAAAATCCAAGCTCGGCCAAATTGTTTTACAAGTGGTTTGTTGGTAATTGGTGTTTTTCCGAGTATTTTTGTGTTTTAAGTGGTGTTTTGCGGCTGGTTTTAGCTTTACAAACTGAATTATTACATATTTATAATAGACAATGACTAATAAGTGTGCGGTCGAAGAGGAAAACCAGGAGATTGTTTATCTTTTCACAAGTAAGTAAACAAAACAAATCCATTGCCAGCACATGCAAGGGGAAAATCAAAACAGTAAACTATTATTATTTGTTACTAATTTGTAAAACGATCTTAATTAAAACAATATATAAACATGGAAAGTCACTCTTAACTAGCTACTAACTTGTAAAATATGTACAGGTTAGTTGTCAATTTTACAAGTTAGTAGTGCCAGAGGGTTGTCTCTGGTAGTGCTGACATTTGAAAATTGTATTTTATTTGTGTCATTCATATTAAAAATAAACGTACAATTATGGTTCCCGCTAATATTGAATTTTTCATACGATGTGGATTCACTTGCGATTGGACAAACATCTGTAGTTTCTGTTGAAGTAGAAGGCATAGCATTTATTGAATTAGGTGCAGGAAATAATTTTTATTAAAAAATATGTACAAATGAATAACAAATAAAATATCACACGCAAGGTAACAATTTTTACTATGTATATATATACTATATTGTAAATTTACAATTAATGTCTATCTGAAGATATTGAAATTTTAATAAATTGAATGCCCTATAAGCCAACATCTACAATTTTCTATCAAATTTCAGGTTAAGAAGCTTTCAAGATTAGGTGGTGCTGGTTATAAAGACACAGTTAGAAGAATTTTAAATACATTGATAACTGATGAACTAGCAGGAAAATATTCTTATAGGGGACATAAAGGAAAAAAAGATTTTTTCAAAACTAAAACTGGCTCAAGTCGTAGTAGGTAAAAGCAATAAAATCAAATTATCGAAAAGTGCACAATTAAAATCATTATATTTAAAATACTCTTTTATATGTAATATATAAATATATATATATAAAGGCAGTAAATAGTTTAAAATATTTTCTTGGGTTTATCGGTCATAAGAAATAAGAATTTTTAATTTTTTATGTACGTTTAGGTTTAGTAACCATCATCAGAGAGCTATAAATTATTTTATATATTTATTTATTTATTATGCCGACAAACCCAAGAAAATACTTTCAACTTTTATATAAAGTTAATTGGCAATAATTATGTTTATAAAGTTAAAAGTCAGCAACACCTAATAGTTTTTGCCTATTTTTAAAATAACTGATGACTAAAAAAATTTTCCTATTGTAAACTTTCTCTAAGCAATCTATTTTGAATTTGTCTAATGTATCGATTAGATAGGTCACCTGTTTTGAGTCTATTTTCAAATACTTGTTTGTTTTCACAGAAGTTGTGGAAACGATTGATGAAAAACAAACAACAATAAAAGATGTAGAAGCAGCTATAGCTATTTGGCTTAGTAAAGCAATCGAAAGAAAGAAAAGAGGTGTCAGGTAGGTATTTAAATTTTAATTTATGTTTAGTTTTCATTTTTATTGTTATACCTATTTGATATAATCAAATAGGTATAATATTATTGCTGGAAAAAATTTTTGCACAGATCTGTTGCTTAACTTCAATTCAAATATTGAAGAAAGCTTGTATGTGTGTATGTCTGTCGACCATTTCTTGTAAACACTTCAACTTAGGCTCAACATTTTGATTTCAAATTTACTGGATATGTAAAATACCACAGTGAATACTCCCTTGTAATGAATCATACGCATGTTCATTACTATAGTTTCGGAAATTCCCGATAGTCTTGTGCTGTCGCGCACTTCCTGCCGACTTATGATGAATCACGCAGATGTTCGTTCCTAGAAGTCTCTGCAATTACCGTTTGGCAGGTGCTGCCACGTACTTCCTGCCGCCATGAAATATTGACGTCACCAAGGCCAGGATTTTGGTATAAATAGTATGGCCGTAGCCGAGAAAAGGCATTCAGTTTTCTGCTGACAACTACCTTCAGCGTGTTGAGCTGGGTAGTTGAGGAGTCTTAAGCGTGTTGAGCTTGACTCCATTTGGTTAGAATTCAGAATCCGACGACGACGCCGCCCGGCTGAATGTCTGGCAGCACTTTGGGGTTTTAAGCGTGCTGAGCTTGACCTCCTGGTGTTGGTAGCCATTTTACCGCTCTGCACCGCCGTCACCAGTTTAGTAATTATTTATCGCCGTGAGTCTTCAGCGTGTTGAGCTGGGCCCATGGTGGGTAAATAGTTGGTAAACCAACCGCCGTCACCAGTCCCCTAATTATTTATTGCCGTGAGTCTTCAGCGTGTTGAGCTGGGCCCGCCGCCGTTAAATAATTATCGAACTTACCGCCGCATCGTATCCTAGATGTTTTACTTCAGTACATAAAGCTGAAGCCCACCGTCACCGTACGTTCACCGAATTACACTCCCCGTAAACTAATCTCACCGATGTAAATAATATTTGTTAAATGTACTTGACTTGGTTTTATTGTAGAAGAATCAGATTTTATGTTTATTTAACTTCATGTTTTGGATAAATGTTACTTTAATAAAATAAACTCTGTTACGAATACTTTGGGCTTTCTTATTTACAACTAACAGGAATCCTGGATTAATTCTCCAAACCAGCTATCCGAAAATACACCGTTACATAATTTGGCGCCCGAGCAGATATTAGACATATTTTGGGGCGTCCGAAAATACACCGTTACATAATTTGGCGCCCGAACAGATTTCAGACAGGTTTTAGTTGTAGAGAGCCCAGAAAGTATTTTGTTATAGACTAGAAAGACTAGTACTTACCTTTTTTTTATATATTGATAAATATATCTTATTCTAAACATGAGTATATCTGATACAGAAGGCGCATGTGGACTTGAAGTCGCAGATGCCACCGTAGGTTGGATTTATAAGCTCAAAAAAGATGAGTTACGTGCAGAATTAACCAAGTACACAACCGGAACCGTTGAGGAGTTACGTGTAAGATTAAAAAATATTGTATATGGAAATAAACCGAGAATAGAAATTTCTCCGCCGAATGCCGTCCCAGAACCGCCTCTTGTTGCTGTTTTAGACCAAGTACGTAAATGGAATGTACATTTTGATGGGAAAAAAGACGTATTTTTATTTTTAGAACGAGTCGAAGAATTACAAGAAGGTTACAACTTTTCCAATGAACAAATACTCCGAGCACTACCTGAGTTGCTACAAGGTGATGCTTTATTATGGTACAGAAATAATAAAACATCCTGGACAAATTGGGAACAGTTCATAGTTAACCTAAAAATTTTCTTCGCACCTTCACAATACCAGTTAGACTTAGAGGAAAAAGCAAAGTCTCGCGTCCAAGGGCAGAATGAAAGTGTAAAAGAATACGTCATCGCTATACAAACATTACTAAGGAGGTTAGGTAATGTATCACCAGAACAGCAACTTCACAGGATATATTCTAATTTAAAAACGGATTACAGAAAGTACATCCGAAGACGAGATTTCTATACACTAGCCGAACTTATAACTCTCGGAGAAGAGTATGAATCCATATGTAAAGAGGAAAATAGTAATAAACGTCCGTCATACACTCAAAATAATATCACAGTACCTAAAAATCGTCCACAAAATTATTCATATGATAATAATTACAGAGGTCGTCAGCAAAATAGTTCTTGTAATAATAACTATGGACGTACATATTCCTCAAACTATAGATACACTGGCGAACAGTCAGAAAATTCTAGGGAACAAAATTATACAAGTCGTATCACACATGTACCAGACATTTCCAGACGTTATATATCCGAAAATTACACTAGAAATACGAGTTGCTGGCGATGTGGAGGCACTAATCACAGCCGTAGGAATTGCAATAACACACCTAAAAGATTTTGTTCATATTGTGGCCGTCTAGATGTGTTAACAAAAGATTGTAAATGCAGAGACACGGAAAACCAGCAGCTGACCGTGCCAACAGCTGTTGACACCGACGTAGCAATGACCAGTTTGTCCGATAACCGCCTGAAAGTTCCACTACAGATTGGTGACAAGTGGTTCGATGCGTTGATCGATACTGGTTCTGCACGCTCGTACATAGGTGGCTCTGTGTGTACTCTATGTGACCCAAAATATTTTAAGGAAATCTCCGGCAAACGACTCAGTGTTAAATTAGCAAATAGTACAGAGGTGCAGATTGACAAGGAATATGAAATAAATTATTCCGTGGCTGGAAAACAGTGGATTGATACGTTTCTGTATATGCCGCAACTAACTTCGGATATCTTGTTAGGAATGGATATCCTAACTACAAGACAATTTTCAGTGGATTTGACTTCACTAGAAATTAAAATAATGGGACATCCAGTAAATACCAGTTCCAATAAGGAAACAATTGTAATATTAGCTACCGTCACCGAACCGATAGAACCTGGAAAATACCGACTGTCAAACTTTTTACGTACCGAATTACCGAAGTTCCAGAAGGTTAAAGGCGTGACCTCACTAACAGAACACAATACTCCGCCTGCGACCAAGGCTACGACAAAGAAGAGAAGGTTTTCTCATAATTGTTCATTTACTGCTAGCCGAAAGGAGATATGGCATCCGGCCATGACATCTCCTCTCCCAACGACTCCTGAACCGAGGCAGAGCCCGCCCATTGTACTGGAATTATTCACGTCGCCTTTACAGAAGGTGTCGTCTCCGTTATCATCCACTGTCCAGGAGAAGTTAAGAGACCTTTTTGGAGATACCCCTAGTCCCCCACGATCCAAATCACCTGTTGCCCCTAAAACTAATATTAATATATTTCCAGCAATGTCTCCAGATGCCCTGCCAGTGACTCCGGAGTTTCCGGTTACCCCAGGTAAAAACATTCCCTGCCTGGTAGGTGTCCCAGAGGAAAGTACCGCCCCGTCCAGACCACAAAATCGCAAGCCGAAGTTCCGGTCCAGGAATCCCGATGGAACTCCCGTCCGCTTGTGTCTGCCCGGCATCAGTAGGTTGCCACAAAACTAAAACTGTGCGCGGATGTTTGTGTCCGTCTGTGCGCGTTGACTGTAATTTTTTTGGGCAAGTACCGTTTTCAGTTGCCCTTATCCGAACTCTGTTTATTTTTCTTGTTATACTTTTTTCTACATGATTTTGGAATGTATTAGAATCTTTATTATTATTATTCCTTGTACACCGAACTATGTTATATATATTTTTTTTATTAACTGGCCTTGCTCTGTCCGATCCAACAATTGCCCCGCTGTTACCATGCACGGGGATGCTGGAACGGCTCCAGACCGAAATTATTTTTGTATATTTTGATTTGATTTGATTTTGAACATTGTTTATGTCTGACCTGTTGGCTTTATATATTTGTTATATTTTAGTGTAATTTTTACACAGTTTGATTATTTTAGATTTAACACTACCTGTGTTTTAGCATTGTATAATTTTTTTTTATATATATACGTTTTTGTACCTGAACTTGATAGTATTGTATTTTGTTTTGTAGATGCCTATTTGCAATAAGTATACTACATCCTTTTTTTCTCTATGACGTATGAGGGGAGTGTAATGAATCATACGCATGTTCATTACTATAGTTTCGGAAATTCCCGATAGTCTTGTGCTGTCGCGCACTTCCTGCCGACTTATGATGAATCACGCAGATGTTCGTTCCTAGAAGTCTCTGCAATTACCGTTTGGCAGGTGCTGCCACGTACTTCCTGCCGCCATGAAATATTGACGTCACCAAGGCCAGGATTTTGGTATAAATAGTATGGCCGTAGCCGAGAAAAAGGCATTCAGTTTTCTGCTGACAACTACCTTCAGCGTGTTGAGCTGGGTAGTTGAGGAGTCTTAAGCGTGTTGAGCTTGACTCCATTTGGTTAGAATTCAGAATCCGACGACGACGCCGCCCGGCTGAATGTCTGGCAGCACTTTGGGGTTTTAAGCGTGCTGAGCTTGACCTCCTGGTGTTGGTAGCCATTTTACCGCTCTGCACCGCCGTCACCAGTTTAGTAATTATTTATCGCCGTGAGTCTTCAGCGTGTTGAGCTGGGCCCATGGTGGGTAAATAGTTGGTAAACCAACCGCCGTCACCAGTCCCCTAATTATTTATTGCCGTGAGTCTTCAGCGTGTTGAGCTGGGCCCGCCGCCGTTAAATAATTATCGAACTTACCGCCGCATCGTATCCTAGATGTTTTACTTCAGTACATAAAGCTGAAGCCCACCGTCACCGTACGTTCACCGAATTACACTCCCCGTAAACTAATCTCACCGATGTAAATAATATTTGTTAAATGTACTTGACTTGGTTTTATTGTAGAAGAATCAGATTTTATGTTTATTTAACTTCATGTTTTGGATAAATGTTACTTTAATAAAATAAACTCTGTTACGAATACTTTGGGCTTTCTTACTTACAACTAACAGGAATCCTGGATTAATTCTCCAAACCAGCTATCCGAAAATACACCGTTACATAATTTGGCGCCCGAGCAGATATTAGACATATTTTGGGGCGTCCGAAAATACACCGTTACACCCTATTGAAATGGGCCATCTGTGTCATATAAAGTGAGCTTAGAGCCATGCAAAATTTTGTGTTTTTAGGTAAACGATATTATATAACAATCTGAGAGAAAAATATTGCGGAGATTTTTTTGCTAAGCACATGAAAATAATGAGATGTACAAGACTTCGAATGTGTACAGACTAAATTCAATGGGACTTGGGGTTAATTTTCTAAAAATTAACCAACTTACATACATACATAATACAACTAAATAAAACTGAGCATGAACATTTTTTTCGTCAGTGGATTCTACTAAAAAGAGTGCCTTAAGAATGTTTTTTTTGTGTCATGATCTGCCACTTAGTAATTCAGATAACAGGAGTCAACCAAAAGTACCTCGGAAGTGGAAAAAAGATAGATGATCTCGGTTTGTACCATTGCATTGAATTTGGTCCATCCTGTACAATATACATTGTATCTTTAAGGTTCGAATGAACCCAAGCCAATTTTTTCTCAAATGGGAACCCAAATATTTCTCACACCATTGAAATGAGTCTATTTAAAATTTTTCAGAAAAAAATTGACAATGCTAAATGATTTTAACAATTTTTAATCATGTAAGAAATTTGGTACCATTGTATAGTTTTGGGGGATTGCAGTGTAGAGTTTAGAATTAAAATATTGATAATTCCATATGCTTTTATATATTTTTTTTAACTGAAAAAATTTAATTCAAAAACTACTGCCAAATCTAGATTTGAATCCATCTGATTTTTTTATGTGAGCTCATCTATGCATAAAGATGATGCGCAGTCGTCAAGGAGTAACTCTAACTGCGCAGTAAGTGGCAATCAATTAATTGACAAGTGTAAAATAATGAGTGAAGTTCTCCATAAATACACAATTTTTTTTCTCAATTGAATTAATTTTTAAACATATAGTTACTGCAGCTTGATAATAGGGCTTCATTTTATACTTCTGTTTGTTGCTGGTTGTTGCATAGTTGTGATATGCTGAGTAAGCAAAAAATAAGAGCAGAAGTGAAACAACCACCACAGCCTGATTCGGACAATATTATTTAAAAAAATCCAAAAACAACTTTCTGCTGACTGAATAGAGTTCTTTAAATTAGTCAATCATTAATTTGAAATGTTCTATACTTTTAAATGACATTTTAACAACTAATATGTCAATTTTGATGTTAAATTAGTAGTTTGCTAAATAAAGCTTTATTATTATCAATATTTCTATAATTACAATAGTAGTACTTACTATTGAAAAACCGGTAGCTATAAAAATTTTTTTTTTTTTTTGCAGATTTGGAGGAGAGATGAGAATATAAATTTTGTTTTGTCATGAAATACTTAAATACTATTTATATTAAACAAATAAATATTGTTGAAAATACATTCTATTTTTATTTTCTTTTTTACTAAATTCTATTTTCCATTTTTGTAATTATTTTATTAGGAAAAATGTAAATAATGTTGGAGAACATAATTAATGGAAAAAACGAAAACTAAGAGAACTTTTGCAGCTTTTTCAGTATATGTATGTAGATAAAGATGACGTAAAGAAAGAAAGACCTTGCCTCTCCAAGTTTCTTTTATTATACAAAAAACTTTCTCCAGGCTAAATATTTATTTGTGGGAATGGAAAGCAAATGTTTCCTTTTTTTTTTTTAATTAAATACAATACACTAATTCTGACCAGTCTGGTTAACACATTTTTCTAGGTGTGGTAATCCGGAAAATTGACTGATGAAATTGAGGAGCAAAAAACTATCTATGCCACTATTTCTCATAGCTCCCGTAGCTGTAATTTGTAGCACTGAATTATGGGGTGTTGATCATTATGTTTTGGAGTAGCAAGTGAACCATTCTCGCGAAGTTTCTGCCAAACTACTATCCACCACCATCATCAGGTGTCTATACTCTGGCAAATTAGAAGATGGAAGTTGTGACTACCGAGCCTTCGTTTTTATATATTATATATATATATATATATATATATATATATATATATATATATATATATATATATATATATATATAAAGTGTGCCCTCAGATGGATTTTACAAGAGGAAAAACTTTTTAATTTTTGATTTTACGACAAAAAGTTATTCTTGATGAAAACGTCTGCTTAGTTGAAAAATATGAATGGAATCGTCAAAACTAATGTACGATATACGAGACACTTGAAAAGTTACAAAATGTCGAGCGAAGTACTCTTATTTTTCATTTTATAACAAAAAGATAGAAAGAAAGTTGTTTAGAATTATAAGGTCATTTTATTTTCAAAAAATGATTTAGAAAATAATTAAAATTGCGAGAGAAAACAAGGTTATTTATTATTGATTCACTTTAATAAATAACCTTGTTTTCTCTTGCAATTTTAATTTTTCCTAAATGATTTTTAGAAAATAAAATGATCTTATAATACTAAACAACTTTTCTTTCTATCATTTTGGACGATTCCATTCATGCTTTTTAACTAAGCAGACGTTTTCGCCAAGAATAACTTTTTGTCGTAAAATCAAAAATAAAAGTTTTTCCTCTTGTAAAATCAATCCGTGGTCACACTGCATATATATATATATATATATATATATATATATATATATATATATATATATATATATATATATATATATATATATATATATATATATATATATATATATATATATATATATATATATATATATATATATATATATATATATATATATATATATATATATATATATATATATATATATATATATATATATATATATATATATATATATATATATATATATATATATATATATATATATATATATATATATATATATATATATATATATATATATATATATATATATATATATATATATATATATATATATTCCTTGAATAATCATATCATATTCCGTGATTATTCAGGATATATATAGAGAATAATCTTGAGTCATTCCTGTTATATTCCATGTATATTCCGTGAATAATCCTGTCATATTCCTTGAATATTTAGGATTATTCCCTGGGAATATTCCTATAATATTGAGAGGAGTGTACTTTTCTGATTTTAAGAATATTCCAGGAATATCTGGAATATTTAAATGTTATCCATGGAATAATCCAATCTTCCAATTACATATTCATAGAATATTACTGGAATATTTTTGTGCTATCTGGGTTGCTCTCTTGCTACGCCTTAGTTCATTTTTAAAATTTCTCCTAGCCTTCTTGAACTCGTCCCATGAGGGATCCGTCCCTCTCTTGACGGCTCACTATGTTTTTTTAACAAAGTACTTCCCTTCCGGGTAGTCTCGACCGTAACTGCCCTTCCTTTCGGATAGCCCGAAAAAAACTCCCTGGCTTCCTTTCGGAGAGCCCGCAAAAACCCTACTGACTCGATTTTTCCTTCTCTCCCCCGAGACGATCCCCGTTTTCTATTTTTTAACATATTGTTAACTCTAGCATCCGAATCTCACCAATCGCGGGGCCACGCTATTCCACGCGCTTCGGGTAGGGGCACCTCCTATTTTTCCCTTGCCCAATAACATATGTAGACGTTTCGTGAAAATCAGCGTAATCAGGTTCATGCCTGGTACGCCGACCCCCACAAAACTCCACCGACAAGCATTTTTTTATTCTGACAAAAAATATCTTATATAGGTAAACTAAAGTTTCTAATTACCGCCAGACAGACTAAATGAGGTTTCATAATACCTAGATGAAATGTTTAATTTAAGTTGAAAACGAGTATAAAATATTTATATATCCCTATATAAAATATTTTCTGACACTACCCTCCACCGCGATGATCACTGGTCCCCAGTGATGTTAATTTATACGACACCGACGTTTAAAGTTAGCGGGAGAAGCGCAAATGTACCACAGAAGGCAAAGTGTCCTAATGTCCACCCAGTCGAATACCTCAGCCACCGTCCATTTATGAAGTGCGATTGCAGACGTATCCCTATAGGAATGAAAAAAAAAACAAAAAAGAAATAAATTGTTACATAATAATTAAACAAGGAGAGACAAAAGAAAAAAATAAAAAGCGACAACTAAATGAAAAGGGAACTTATTAATTATTTTATCATTATTACATTACATTATTTGACATTTACTTATCTTACATTACATAATAATTCACAATCTCGACGGAACACGTATAGTTTGATGGTAACTATTACCCCCATGCGTACGCCACTGGGTACCAATGCCCACTACACTTTTAGAGTACCTACCCACACTATGTTTTGTTTCACTTATGTCACGGGAATTTAATCATAATTTGAGAACTTGATACATAATTATATGAAATATGATTCCAATTGTTTTTCTTGTTACATGGCGGCAGCAATGTCTTTTATTATTCCTGATTATACCTTATCATCATCGTCGATATCGAAGTTCTGCTTTGCCGTGGAATCCTTGGTCTGCAATTTCCTATCTAGGTACAGGGTGAGGAACGTTTACCTTGATTGTCATTTGTACCGGTCTTCGATACGCTTGTATCCATCTTCAGCTTAGACTTTGGATTTTCAACCCAGATCTCGATGACTTGGTTTGGTTGGACTATCATAAATATAGGATAAATATAATAATATGATATCCAATTGCCTCCTTAAATTTGGACGTGCGGCAGGGCTCAAAGTTCGTAGGCGTGGTACCAATGTTCAACTCGTGGTGTATATGAGCGGGCGGAGGATATCTATATCTTCTTCGATAGTACTCTTCCACGTGTTCGTCGGATTTTACATGAAACATACCAAGAAAAATTATATTAATCCATTACATACCTACTACTTATTAACTACTTTACTACTTTATATTTATAATACAGAAAGTACTTTTCCCTCTTTCCATGTCATACTCTAATCAAAGACTCTACCTTATCTTTTAATAAAATATTGGTAATATAAAACATACAATATTGGTATAGCTATTTAAACAAATAAAGGTTTTGCTCATGGTCTGAGCGTGCCCACCCTGTATAAAAATTACGTATTCTCGTGGACGTTATGATAAAGAAAATCTTTGTTGCAGTGCCCCATATCAGCGTTAGTTTCTTGAAAATTAAGTACATGTTTTTAATTAATGGTCTTGCACATTCTGGAGATTATTTCGACCGATATTGTTTCGTCATTCAGTCTCGCCGCGGATTGAATGCGGCCCAAGTTAAATTTTTTTTATACTACTTTATCGTTTTTCTTGGTGCTAGAAATTGAGTTTAAGTGTGAAAATTTTAATGTGATTTAGTGATTAATGTGTTGACACATAGGATCATAATTTTGGATAACTTTCTGAAGGTAAATATAATTTTATTCTAATATGCTGATAATGACTATTAATTGATAGTGGAAAATATATTGGGTGTTTATTATGCTCATGGTACACTCGTTTATCCCTATATGTTACGATGGGTGCTCCATCTTTCCTGGCTGGTAATGCTGAAACAATCTTGAACATAAAGGGTTAAATGTATTGGGATGTTAGATATATTCCTGGTACTTTCTGTCGCCATGAAATATGAAACGTCACCAAGGCCATAATTTTAGTATAAATAGAATCGCCGCGCCGTAGCGAATTCAGTTTTCTACTGACAACTACCTTCAGCGTGTTGAGCTGGGTAGTTGAGGGGTCTTAAGCACGTTGAGCTTGACTCCATTTGGTTAGAATTCAGAATCCGACGATGACGCCGCCCAGCCGGATGTCTTGTAGCATCTTAAGGCTGAGCTAGACCTCCTGGTGTTGGTAGCCATTTTACCGTCCTGTACCGGCGTCACCAGTCTAGTGATTATTTATTGCCATGAGCCTTCAGCGCATTGAGTTGAACCTGTCTTTAGTAAATAATTGCTAAACCAACCGCCGCCACCAGTCCCCTGATTATTTATTGCCGTGAGTCTTCAGCGCGTGGAGCTGGATTCGCCGCCGTTAAATAATTGTCAAACTTACCGTCGCATCCAGTTCTGGATGTTTCCGTCAGCACGTGAAGCTGACCGAAACATCAGCTAATCACCGAAATTACACTCCTCCTCATAAACTAATCGTATATATGTAAAAAGGATTTATTAGCTTTGTACTTGGTTTAATTGTTAGAGAATCTGATTTTATGTTTATTTGACTTCATGTTTTGGATAAATGTTGCTTTAATGAAATAAACTCTGTTGTGTATACTTTGGGCTTTCTGATTTACAGTTAACAAGAATCCTGGATTAATTCTCCAAACCAGCTATCCGAAAGCACACACCGTTACATATTCCGACACCCAAACATACTTCCTTACATATTTTAGGCGTCCGAACAGACACCGTTGCAACATTTTCAAAAAGAATAATTACAAAATACTAGTAAAACAATTTTGTGATTCGTTCGGTTTTTATGTACATTTCGGTCAACAGACAATTTATGAAATTGATGGCTTTTTCATATTATGATACACTGAAAGAAGAAAATTCTGTGTCATCTACTTTTTTGTGTCCCAAATTTTCGTTTCATTAAAATCTATAGCTCATAATATTGACATTTTTATTTGAAATGTTGGTTACAAGGGTACAATTGAATTCAGCCAATGGGTAATTTGAAATAAGCTTATGTATTTTCAGGAATTAGGACGTATATAGTTAGGGTTCTCACGAACTTTAAAAGGTTGGTCTTGCGGACCAGCGAACAGCGACACCCGTCGAGACCTCCAATTCGCAGTTCTACAAAATCATTATTAAAAAGATCACACTTCAATTAGTTTATTAGTAAAAGGGAGACTTTAACAGAATTTTATGCGTGACTACATTTGTTCAATAACGCTGACAAGAATTATTTGAATGTTTGGTATTTTATTGAAATATAGAATGGGTTAGCGATGAGAAAAAGTGGTTAACTATATACGAGCATAAATTAAATACTGAATTAAGTAAATAATAATTAATACTATATACTATGCATTCAGTGCATCTGTAAAATATGGAATCTATTCATTATTTCTTACATCAAAAATATTTAGAAAAACTCCTCGGAAACGTAGATTTTTAATTTCGATTGCGCACCTTATCCTTTATTTCTTTTGGTTATGACGTCATCACTGTTTCCGTTATGACGTCATCGATATTATTTTTAAACGGAACACCATGTATATTTCTCTATTTTTGGATTCTGCTTCAACACCTAATTCCAAATATGATTTAGAGTCTAAAGTTGGAGATATGGCCATTTAAAATAAAACAATTAAAAAAATAAAATAAACACGTTTTTTATTAATTTTTGAAGTAGGCTAGTTTTTGTTTGTTTTTTGTCTTATCATTATCGTCTTTGACAGTGAATCACTTAATAACACTTTACCCAAGTGGTTCCTCAATAATTGTTGTCAATTTATTTTAATATATAACATGAGTGTATCTGTAAAGCAGAGAATAGAAATTCTTACGATGATTGGGTATGGTGATAAGATGCGAACTTAACAAGAAGTATGTAATATATTTAATACTAAGTATCCAAAGCGACCCATAACTCAATCGACAGTGAGTAAAATTGAAAAAAAAATTAGAGAGGTTGGTACGGTGGAAGATTTACTCAAAACAAGTCGCCCAGGTGTTGATGAGGATACGAAATTAAATATTTTACTGGCTGTTGAAGAAAATCCATATACCAGCCTTCGCCAGGTTTATCGCGATTACGATGTTACTAAAACGTCAGTACATACAGTATTAAAATTTAAAAAATGGCATCTCATTAAGATTCAGCTTGTACAAGAACTAGGTGATGATGATCCAGATCAGCAGATACAACTTTGTGAAACAATGATGAATATGTGCAATAGTGATCCTCTTCTGATAATAAATATTATTTTCTCTTATGAATGCACTTTCAAATTAAATGGCGAATTGAATCATCTGAATTGTAGATACTGGGCAAGGGAAAACCCTCGACGGATGCGGGAGCAGCACATACAGTATCCACAATGTGTGGACGGGTATTGTAAGAAATAGAATCATTGGACCCTATTTTTTCGATGTAACGTAAACGGACTGGCATATCTCCAATTTTTTATGGGCTATTGTAACGAAGTGATTTTTCCGGTAACCATTTTCGGATGTAATAAGATTTAATGAGTTCATCTTTCACTTTGGTATACCCTTTATACTATATCAAGTATGAATGTTTCCGTTGGAACCGTTTTGAACCAGAGTTTAAGTTCTTTTAGAAGTCCAGTTTGTGGAATAACAATTATTTATTAAGCATAACTGTTTCAAACTGATTTATTTTCAGGGTAATTCTAAGTTATTTTATTATCCCACTTGTTGTGTTTTTACTAAACAGCCGCCAAGTAAGACGTTGAAAATTAATTTAATTTATGTCAAAGCAGAATTAAGAGTAGTTGCTAATGATAAAAGAAGACGCTTCTATTTTTGTTTAAACAATTTGTAGAATAAATTATTGTTGGATTTATAGTAAAATATTAATCCATGACCGTTTTTAAAGAAACCCTTGAAACACGTAGGCATGTAACTTTCGGGTGGGGGATTTGTGAATAACACCGCAAGCACGAGCCACAAATATCACCTTCTGACAACTGGTCAGACACTCCGGCCGTACCGTAAAAGCCGCTTCCGAACTCCAGGGTGCTCTGACGCATCCTCCAGTGGTGAGAAATTCTGTTTTACTATTTTATTGCTTTATTTACTGTTTGTGCCGGCATTTTTGCTATATTCCCTTGTCCGTTAATTGTCTACAAATATAGTACGTCCCGAGATATCCGGAAAATATCGTGGTTCAACAAGTAAATCCGGGTTATCTCTTTTAGCTATGAGCATATCGGAATTTCATTAGTAAATACCGCACAAGTAAGGTTTTTCTCTGGATCTAAGAAAGGAATCTCATCGTACCGTGGGAAGTACTACTCGTTCTGTTCAGTGTGTGTAAGGTTTTCTCTGGAACTAAGAAAGAAACCTTATCGTGTCTCGCGGCGTCATTGTCAATCTGTAGTCACTATATCTGAGTGGTGAAACACGAAGGCTCGTAGATAAAGGTGAAAACCCCTCGTTTTATCGATACCTGGTGCGAAAATACGCTTTAACTCCGCCCGCATATCTCTGGTCTGGTCAACTCAAGGGACAGTATGCCTTAAAAATGCGAATTAATACATCGGAGCCTAGTGCTATATCACGAGTCAAGCATATCGGGATTTCATTAGTAGATTCAGCACGAGTAAGGTTTTTCTCTGGATCTAAGAAAGGAACCTCACAGTGCCGTGGGAAGTAATAACCGTTCTGTTCAGCACGAGTAAGGTTTTTCTTTGGATCTAAGAAAGAAACCTCATCGTGCCGCGTAGCGTAATATCGTAACCATATCGTGTGATATTTGTATTCACTAGAGACATAGTCACTGATTTACCGATATAGCACGTCCGCTAGTAGCCAGTCAAATATTTCGCTGTCCCTGGATTGACATCCTCCCATTGTGGCACGCCTGCATTCCGTAACCATTAGCAACCGGATATTTCTGCACCGCCCGACCGCTGTAATTCCGCCTTAAGCACTAGCAACCATAAAGTCACTAACCACTTGCTGTATACACTAGTAACCGTAGATTGCTTTAATAACTGCTTGTAGTAATTATTTTGATAGTGCATACTCATAATAAATACCGTAGATGTAGTCTCCGAAACTTCGATATATCATAAACCTCTTGCTTGGTTCCTAGACTGATTGCTTGTAGATAAAAAACTAATATTTACATTTTCTTTCTACATTTTTTAATAGAGTTGTAAATAGATATTAATTTCTTTTGTCTGTGTATTTGGTTTTTATATTCTTCGATGAAGTCAATAATAAATAAATAGGATAAGTACACTTTAATTTTTGGCTTTTATTTAAAGAGAAAGGTATAAGTACTAAATTTGTTGGTACACCGAGTGTGACACCACCCTGTATAAATCATGAATATGAGTCGACATACAATGTAGGGCCGCGTGGGCTGGAGAAGTAATTTGCAAAGCTGCAGTTGCTGTGAGAAAGAACTGATAAAGAACTGGCGAGCGGATGTCGGGGAGAAAAAAGAGGAGATCAGGTACGGGCATCGAAGAGTAGAACACGCGGGCGGTGTCGTGATTAGATTAAACCAAATTAAAACTCTAAGGAAATTATTATAAATTATTAATAGAATTAAAAATTTTCCCAAAATTTTAAATAAAGAATAAGATACTTAACTAAAAATAAACTTTTAGCCGGGTGTAATGAGTGAACATTTGAAAATTTTAAAGATAAAACTTAAATAAATAAATTTGTGGGTTAAATATAAGTGTGTTAATGCACCGATAGTGGCCACGAGAGCCGAGACGTTTTGGAAAAAACTGATAAGTATACATTTTAAATTGTTTGTTTTGTAGTTTGAGTCGCTTTGATTCCATCTACTCGTAATCGAGATTTGGGGGTGGTTTTATAAGTCACACTTACTTATCTGTAAATACTGATCCTCTGAGAAAGAAACAAATTTTTATAATATGCTGTTTTTCTAAATTTTAGTTTAAATTAAATCTTTGTCTTATTTGTTTATTCAGATCATATTTTAACCGTTTGAATTTTAAATTTATTTTAATAAACCTAACAGAAAACGTCAAACGAGTTGTTATTTTTTCCATTTTTTTTTCTTTAAATCCTGTAGTTATTGAAGTGGCAAAACTGGGGTTGAAAAATCAATGTTTGGGCTACGAGCACCGGCTCTGGGTTCGGTCCACGATACCTGAAGGCCCTACTAAGGGTTTGTAACAAAAATTTTGATGGCAGAGAAAGGGATTTATTCCATTTTATATATATATATATATATATATATATATATATATATTGATTTTTTTTAAACCACTGTTTTATGACACAAAGAATAACCTCAAAAGAGGGTAGTCAACCCTTAGTTCAATCTTTTATGTCATTGGGCATGATTGCTAATACTGTAGAATCACTTTCAGGAAAAGAGATTATTTTGAAAAGATTGAAAAAAGGGCAAAATTAGACACATGGAATGAGGAAACTACTTTAAATCTAATTAAATACAGATTAATTTTTTTAAATCCGATAAGCAATTGGATACCATAAAGTATAGCGAGTTTAAAAGTAAATTTATTACCCGATTTTCACCCCTTAAGATATTTGGACAAGCTTTGATAAATTTAGGGCGATGTTACCAGCGTTTTTGTGAGACAGTAATAAATTTTTCGACCAGAATAAAATTATTAGGTAGGCAGATTTTGGAGTAGGACCTGGAGAATGCAGTACAAGGCGAGGCACTAGGTTTAGAAAAGAAATGTAACCAGTTGGTTTTAAATCAATTTAAAATAGGTTTAAAGAGGGAAATCATTGATAAAATTGGCACCATGTTTATGAGAGAAACAAATTTAGATATAGATAAGGCAGTGGAGATAGTAAATTTTGAGGTGTAACGAAGTGATTTTATTCTATAGAATTAAGTTAGGTAACTAGGTGCTATTTGTCTGTTTTGAAAAAATATTTTAACCATTATAGTACTGCGCTTTTAAATAATACCAGTTTAATTATTAATTATAGATAGGTAGTATTGATATGTTTTTATGAACATTCCACATATGCCGGCAGTACGTGAATCGCGAAACGCGAAGCGCGAATGGTGTCCCGCGCTACCGTGAAGGAGCCCGAGACTGAAAACAATCAAATTAGTTCCCGTCCGACCGCCAACCGAAGAATCACGCCGACTTGGACAGTAAGTAAACTTGTGAGTATAGAGGTACATAGGTATACAAATGTAATTGCGAATTTTTCTAAGTCAGTAAAAGGTGACGTAGTTGCTATATTACGCGCATGACTACCGCATCTCATCCTACTTCTGCCTTTGGCAGAGTTTAGTAGCTTGAGGATTTTTCCAATCAGTGAGTTACCGTTTAGCTGCTGGCTGAAGAACCAGGCCGACCAGCATAGTAAGTAATCTTGTTGTGAGTATAAAGGTATAGGTTTGTTTTAAATTGAATTCGGGTGATGTATTGCTATATTCCGCGCATGACTACCGCGTCTCATCCTACTTCTGCTTTTGGCAGAGTTTAGTAGCTTGAGGATTTTTCAGAGCATCCAAGACAGTCCGTTGCTGCCGCCCGTACCGACCAGACGTGCCGACATCGACCGCTCCAGAGAAGAAGCAGCCCAGGACCCGGAAGTAGGTAGCGAGGTTTGATAAAGGTTTGGTAAATAATCGGTATTACTTGGCTGGTGAGTACTTTCCGGGCTTTATTTAGAGTTTGTGAACCGCGAGCGCTACGACGTATCCGCCTCATAATCCCTCCTTAGAACGGGAGAGCGGCCGAAAGTTGGAACTAGAACCGCGTTACACCGCGTGTTCTCCAGGCCACCTGAGCACGTAAAAATTCTGCAGGGTGACTTGGGGATACTAGCATTTGCTACCGCGTGTCCTCTAGGCCACCTGAGCACGTAAAAATTCTGCAGGGTGACTTGGAGGTACTGACAGTTGCCATCGCATATCTTCTAGGCCATCTGAGCACTTAAAAATTCTGCAGGGTGACTTAGAGGTACTTTCGTAACCGCGTGCCTGCCAGGCCACCTGAGCACGTAAAAATTCTGCAGGGTGACTTGGAGGTATCGTCCGTAATCACGGGTCCGCAGGGCTAGCTGAGCACGTAAATTCTGCAGGGTAGCTTGGAGTTTGACCTTACCGTCGTCATCATCAATTTGCCACTGTTAGGCTTGTCACTCTTCCTCCCCCCTCAAACCAAAACCGCGTTATACCGCGTGCCCCCCAGGTCACCTGAGCACGTACAAATTCTGCAGGGTGATTTGGAGGTACTGTCAGTTGCTACCGCGTGTCCTCTAGGCCACCTGAGCACGTAAAAATTCTGCAGGGTGACTTGGAGGTATCGTCCGTACCCGCGGGTCCCCCGGGCTACCTGAGCACGTACAAATTCTGCAGGATAGCTTGGAGTTTGACCTTACCGTCGTCATCATCAATTTGCCACTGTTAGGCTTGCCACTCCTTCCCCCCCCAACCGTAACCGCATTAAACCGCGTGTCCTCCAGGCCGCCTGAGCACGTCATTTTCGGCAGGGCGCTAAGTCCGGAACCATCCATCAGCCAAGCGATAGTAAATGACCGCTTTAGATAGGCATAGTTTGCTTGTATTGGCGCTTGCTTCCTCTCCTGGTATCCGTCCGATTAATTGATTGCCGTTTACCGTTTCACCGCTTCATTCACCGGCTTACCGTATCGCACCGCTTGACCGCCCGCTTACTGCTCCGCTCGCCCGTAGTTAAGACCGTTGTAGTATAAGTTTGCAGTATAAGACCGCTGGTAGTATAAGACCGCTTGTAGTATAAGACCGCTTGTATTATAAGACCGCTCGTAGGATAAGTTGTAGTTACTAAGGTGTATATAAAGTGTAAATAATAATTAGTGTGTAGAATAAATGTACATATATTGAATGAGAGTCTGTTCCTTAACTGTAGTATGTAAGTTTCCTTTTTCTCGACCCCTGGCTTAGCCGTATCTTCACTGCAGTTGCCCGGCCTCTATCGTCCCGCCGATAGAGTAAAGTGGTGTTTCTGCACTCTCAACAGAAACTGGCGCCCGAGATCTCCGTACCGTGAGCACCGCCGTAGTGTTGGGCGTCAAAGTAACACTTCTGCTCTTGCGTAGAGCAACGAAGTACGTCACAGAGGAATTAAATCAATCGACAATAAAAAGTCGAAATAAAATATCCCCTCTTTATCAAACCGAAATAAATTCAAATGGTTGTAAAATTTATCATAAAAATAACCACGCAACGCAAAATTGTTATTTTAAAGGTAAAAAAAATTTCTTGCACTTTTTGTAGAAAACCAAACCATTTAGAAGAAAATTGTTGGCACAAAAATAAAAGAAATTCGAATGATCGGTTAGTTTTTAGAGATAGTGGTAGGGCAATAGTTCCAGTTGAAATTAGGACTATAAAAAGTTGTAACTTTTGTAATAAAAGGGCCATAGTAAAGAAGAATGTTGGGTGAAAAAATAAAAATAGTTATAGCTCGCAAAATTATGGACATAAAACATGGTCTAGGGGAAATGTAGAACAGGCTAGAGAAAAGGCATAGATAGTATTTAGGGAAATAAAAGTCCTTTAAACTATCAAGTCCCTCCTGTTACACCTCGTCAGGAAGGGAGGTATCCTTCACAACAATAAATAAAAATATTAACAATCCTTCAAAATTACAAAATATAGAGTTATTACAAATCTCCACATTAAATTTAAATTGAAAAAATGATCCAAAATGGGTAAATTTATTAGTAAACGGTAAATTGTTGACATTTTTGCTAGATCCAGGGTGTGCAGTTACTCTAGTATGAAAAGAAGTATTCCCTGGTATAGAAAATTTATTAAATTCAGAGGGTATCGAAAATAAACATTTAACGGCAGTAACAGGTCATATAGTACCTACCAATTGTTGATACAGCCAAACTAAATTTTAGTTTAGGAAAACTCTCCAATATATGTAGTTTCGATTTCATTATTTGTGACGAAAATTTACCAATTGATGCACAGGGTATTCTAGGCCGAGATTTTTGTTAATGAATGAAGCCACTATTTGTTATGATAAAAATGTTTTAAAAATATGGGATTATGAAATAACTATTTTTGATCAGGATGATATATTAAATAATACAGGGTGTGAAGGAGGTGACAATTTGGAAAATGATAGGGAAAATAGGAAAAATTATTGTAGTTGTAATACATTAACTAAGTGTAATTTGGACCATGAATATGATGAGCAAATCGAAAAAAATAAAAGTTAACTTAAAAATAATAAAAAGACATATTTCCTATTTTTGTATATTATTACTTTTTTATACTATTGAAGGTAATGATAAATGTTTAAATTTTTGGTGAGAATACCTACGTAAAAGTGAAAGTGTTACTAGCTTATAAAAGGATAATAAACACTAAACTGGATATTATAGGGTTTGTTAATTTTGTTATACAGAAGTAAATAAAATATTCAAATATTTTAAAGTTAAGGATATCTTTGTAAAACTTAAGAGATACTTTGAGGAATGCGTTTTTGGAAATAACTCTGTGCGTGTAGAGTTAGGGAAAAATGAATCAGAGGTAACATTATACCCGGATGTCATAGTTACCATATACGGTGACATTAGTGACGACAGTGATGCTGATGAGGACTTAGATATAATTAAAACATATACAAGGAACATAAAAGTTAACTCTCCAAGATAAAATGATATGGAGGTTAACCTAAGAGTAGCCAATCAAGGTACAAATAAAATTAAAGTCATGTATAAAAATGATGATGGATATACAGGGGTTATGAATGACAACTTACCAATAACAAGTGATACGGGGGTTAATCAAAATGTAGCTAGTCTGGGCATAAATAAACCTCAAATGAGTAGGAATCAAATAAAAAGAAAAATGTACTATTATACGAAAAAAATAATTAATGAAAAAAAATAAAATTAAAAATAAATCGTGGATACAAAAAATAAATGACAACCAAACAGGGGGAAATAAAGCCAGGGTAATTCATGCTTGGACTCAAAGCAAGGGAAGTGTGACATACGGTGATACAGTTTCATGCGTGCGTCGTTCAGACTCTAAACCTAAAAGTATCGTAGGAAGGTATGATAGTTATATAGGGGAAGATAGAAATGAGGTTATACAAAATGAACAAAATAGTAAAGGTAGTCACGTTATTAACTGTGATAATATAGGTAAGTTAGATAAAAATGGAAAAGAGTGTGTGGGAAATAAATATAAGTATGAGGCATCAAATGCTAAAAATAATAATGATGTTGAAAGGGAAAGAAAAGGTGAGCAACAAACTACGAAATGGGTTACAAAGGTAAGGACGCACATCACGGAGTAATTAAACAAAAAATAAAACTGGGGAAAATTTGTTCACTTCAGGACGTTAAACTTTCACCGAGATGCGAAATGATGATAATGTGTAAAATAAATAAATATATACCGGGTGAGTCATTGTTAATAGAGCCGTTCGAGATAGGGACTAGTGGTGTTACGGTAGCAACTTCGCTTGTTAGTATCGCAAATAAGTTCATTACCCGGCTGGTAAATCTAAATGAGTTTGAGATTATAAATGAGGGTCAAATTATAGGGAGAGCCGAAAATAATTTTGAAATAAAGCCCACACGGAATAAGACACTCAGAACTAATGGATCAATAAATGCGATAGAACAAACCGGAAAAAATTTCTATGAAGTCTCACACTTAGACGAACAGACGCGACATCTTTTATTTGAATTTTTGTCTCGATATAAAGATATTTTCTGTGACGATGGTGACGTATTGACTAGAACTACGAAAGTAAAGCATAAAATTATTACTAAAAATGTGCCGCCTATCGCGAAAACACCATATCGGGTACCATTTCATTTACGACCGAAGTTACAGGAGGAAATAGATAGGTTATTGAATACGGGAGTTATTCGAGAAAGTAGTTCGCCCTGGTCAGCACCAGTGGTGATAGTTACCAAAAAGGTACAAAATAATAATAATAATAATAATAATAATAAATTTATTCACCATCAGACCAACATACATGAAGGTATCGGTATCGTCAATCAAGTTTACAAAGCTGTAGTCTAAAATTATCTTAAAATTAAGTTAAACAAAATAAAAATCTAAAATAGCGTTTACAACAAATTCTAAAATTAATAATTTAAATGAATTTACTTAAAATGCACATTATCATTCAAAAGAATATTGTATAAATTCATCTACAGTATAAAACATATGATTGAGCAACAATTTTTTTACATCTTTCTTAAAATGTTTGATGTTATTGATTTCTTTAATGTGTGCAGGAAGCTTATTATATAGTTTTGCTCCAACATATGTGGGGCTTTTCTCATAAAGTGACAAATTATGGTTAGGTGTCAATAAATTGTTTTGTCCGCGAGTATCATAATCATGGTGATAATTGTTTCTTAAAAAAGTATTTAAATTTGATTTTACAAATACAACTACTTCAATAATATAAATGCAAGCTAACGGTAGCAATTGTAACTCTTTAAAATAAGTTTTACAGGAAGTTCGTATACTGACTCCTACTATATTTCTAACTGCCTTTTTTTGTAATTTAAACACTCTCTCAAAATGATGGGACGAGCCCCAAAACATAATACCATATGAGACTTTTGAATGAAACTGGGCGTAATAATAAGACAGTACAACAGTTCTATTTGTAACATTTCTCAATCTGTAGAGCGCAAAACAGACTGGAGATAGTTTTTTACATAACAGTGTAATATGCATATCCCAATTCAGAGCACTGTCTATATGTATACCTAAGAATTTTGTGAAAGTGACTTGCTCTAAAGATTTACCTTGAATTTTAAGTAAATAACTCTCGTAGTGATATATTAATCTAGGAGAAAAATGAATAAACACAGTTTTATCGCCATTTAGTATCAATTTTTCATTTTCAAACTTAGAAACAAATGAATTAATTTTACTCTGAGTATCAGTCATAAGATTATTGATGTTTTTATTTACATTCAAAATTGAATTATCATCTGCAAACATTACCAGGAGACAGGAGTTTATTATGTTAGGTAAATCATTGATAAAAAGTATAAAAAGTAGTGGCCCCAGAATGGAGCCTTGAGGTACACCACGTTTAACAAGTAATTCATTAGATTTTACGTTGTCAATTTCTACCAGTTGCTTACGATTAGACAGGTATGACTCAAGCCACTCACCCAGCCTTCCACGAAATCCATATTCATTAAGTTTCCGTAAGAGTAAAGCATGATCCACCAAATCAAACGCTTTACTCAAATCCATAAAAACTCCGAAACATTTTTTATTTTTATCTAAATTTTCATAAAGTTTATTTAGAAGAGAAAGTATCGCGGAGTGTGTCGACCTGCCCACTCGAAACCCATGTTGCTCATCACACAGTATATTATATTTATCACAAAATCTCAGCATTCTGTTATAAATTACTCTTTCCAGTATTTTTGATATTGATGATAACAACGAAATAGGCCTGTAATTATCCAAAATTAACTTATCCCCTTTTTTATGTAAGGGTGTAATCTTCGCTGTTTTAAAAATATCTGGAAATACACCTGTTGATAGAGACCAATTAATCAGATATGTTAGGGGGGCTACAATATACCAAACTACCGATTTTAACATATTTGTAGTAATGTTGTCTATGCCACATGCATTAGATTTCTTAAGTGATATTATTATATTAAAAATTTCATTTTCCGACACCGGATCCAGGAATATTGTAGAATATGCTTTGTTTGTATTGATGGAACGGTCTTCATTATTTTTAAAACGTTCTGCTAAAATATTTGGTAATTGCAGAAAATGAGCATTGGTAGTATTGGCAAGTTCTTGAGGATTTGTTATTATTTTATTATTAACTCTCAGTTCTTGAAATTTATTGTGCTTGGTATTATTTCTACCCAAATCATTATTTATAATAGACCAGGCCGCCTTAGATTTGTTAGAGGCATTTTTAAATTTGTTGTCATTATACAATCTTTTAGCTGCCATTACATCTTTGTCATGTACCTTTTTATACAATTTATACGCATTCTCATCCTCAAGTCTCCTAGTTGCAATCTTAATTTTATTTAGTAATTTCAGTTTCTCGCATGAAATTCTAATTTGTTGCGTTATCCATCTGTTTTTGTTACAATTTATTTTAATATTAGAAAAGGGAAAACTTATATCAACATAGTAAAACAAATTACCACTAAAGGCTTTAAAACCGTTATTTACAGAATTTGCATGATATACATTGCTCCTAATTTCTCGGCTAACATTTTGATTAAAGGTCTGGTAATTACTATCAGAAAATACTCTAGTTTTTCTGTGTTCCTCATTTGGTAAAATATTTGGAATATTAAAAGATAAGATTTGGCATGTGTGGTCTGATAATCCATTCGGTACTATTTTACAAATAGAATTATTGCAACTGTTGTTTACAAAATTGCTACAAATATAATCTATGCAAGTTGAGGAATTTATGGATATTCTAGTTGGTTCATTAATGTGAAAATCAAGATTGTACATGTTAAAAAGATCAGATAAACGATATTTATATGCACTATTCGATAAATAATCAATATTCAAATCGCCGATGGTGACGATAAGATAAGTGTTTGTATAGATTACCGTGGATTGAGCGCGGTTACTAAAAGGTATTTTTACCTATTACCAAATCTTCAAGTAACCTTAGAACATTTCGGAAATTCAACGCTATTTAGTTTACTTGATGTCACCGCGGCTTATCACCAGATCGAAGTGGAAGAATCCGATAAGGAATTAACTGCTTTTAGCACTTTGGGACAACACTATGAATTTAACGCAATGCCTTTCGGGCTCGTAAACGCTCCAAGTACTTTTCAGAGGGCAATTAATTTGATTTTAGCGGGGTTAGCTCCGGAAATTTGTATGGCGTATTTGGATGACATCTTGGTTTTTAGTTCTAAAGGAGTGGGAGATCATATCCAAAAGTTAGCAAAAGTTTTCGAACGACTTCGAGATGCGAATATTAAACTAAAGCCTAGTAAATGTACATTCTTAACAACGAAAATTAAGTATTTAGGTAATATAATCACCAGATCAGGTATAAAACCATATCCAGGAAAAATTGAATGCATAGTGAATTACCCTATTCCAAAAACAGTGCGCGAAGGTAGGGGATTTTTAGGACTCGTTGGCTGGTATCTCAAGTTTATTCCACATTTTTCAGAAATTGCAAATCCATTAATAGAATTAACAAAAAAGGATGTAAATTTTAATATAAATTCGAATTGTCGAGAAGCCATAGATAAATTGAAAGGCGCTATTACATCAGAATCACTGATTCTGATGTAATAGAATATATCCGAATTTCGAGGAACCATTTATTTTGTCTACTGATGCCAGTGGAGTAGGACTAGGAGTAATTTTAAGTCAAATTGGGGACGGTTTCGAGAGACCGATAGCATGTGCGAGTCAAAAACTAAATAAGGCCGAACGTAATTATATCGTTACGGAATTGGATGCTTAGCCGTGATATTTGGAATTAAGCAATATCGGTGCTATTTGTACGGGAATAAGTTTACGATTGTTACGGATCATAGATCTTTAAAGTGGCTGTTGTCGTTAAAAGATTGTAATTCGAGGTTAGCTAGATGGTCAATGCTTCTGTCAGAGTATGATTTTGAAGTCAAATACAGACCAGGTAAAAAGCATGGGAATGTGGATGCTTTAAGCAGAATTTATAATATAAATAAGGATGTAAATTGTTTTGGTTTTGTTATGAATAAAATTAATACGGGAGAAGTTATTATAAACACAAATGTAAAAATACTAGAAGAGAATTTGTTTGAAGCTCCAGCAGAATTTTCATAAGTTCACTGCGTGTCAACAGATTTTGTTATGAGTCAGGGAATTGCCCTAGAATTTAGGAAACGTTATGGGTCAATCGATGTCCTAAAAGGGCAAGGAAAACAATTAGGCGAAGTAGCCACCCTACACCTTCCAGATAAAAATATACACTATTTGGTTACTAAAAGTAAATTCTATCATAAACCGTCACACCAAATCTTATGGCAAAGTCTATGGTATCTTAAATAATACTGTGTAAATCATCATGATCAGTTTTTAGCAATGACAAAAATTGGATGCGGAATAGATAAGTTAAACTGGGATGTCGTATTCTCAATGATAAAATCGTATTCTCAATGATAAAACATATTTTTCAAAATTCAAATATAATCATAAATATTTATTTTCTAAATTTAGATCATAAGGACATTTGTAAGATAAACGTCGAGGAATCTTTCACACATGTTTGGGACAGAGACATGGTTAAACGTGAGCAAAATAAAGACGCATTCTGCACCAAAATAATAACACAATTAAAGGTAAATGATGAATCAAAAAAGATATGTACTTTTTGGATGATGATGGAATTTTGTTTAAATCCGACCAAAATGACAAAAATGATAAACTGGTTATTCCAGAGACATATATTGCGAAAACATTGCATGACTATCACGCATTACCCTATGCGGGACATGCTGGGCAGGCGAAAACGTTTGCGTTAATAAATAGTCGGTTCTATTGGTCAAATTTGCGTAAGGATGTAAACAAATATTGTTGTGAATATCATCCTTGCAATCAAAGGAAGACTTCACCACATTTGAGACCCGCACCTTTAAAAAAATTCCAAGAGGTAACTGAACCTTTTGAACGCACATCTATGGACATAGTGGGGCATTTAACCACAACTTTTAAAGGAAATATCTATTAACATATCAAGACTATTTCTCAAAGTATGTTAATGCTACCTTTCCCAAACCAAAAAGCTGAGACCGTCGCTAGGGCGTTCGTGGATAATATAATTGCGAGGCATGGTACACCGAAACAATTGCTATCAGATCAAGGTTCAAATTTTTTGTCATTAGTTATGAAGGAAACGTGCAAAGTGTTACAAATACAAAAGATTCAAACAACGCCGTACCATGCGCAGTGTAACGGCATGCTTGAGCGAAGTCATCGAGTGTTTAAAGATATTTTGTCACAATATATTTCAAATAGTCAACAGGACTGGGATGATTGGGTACCGCTGGTTCTATTTGCATATCGTACGAGTATTCATAGCGCGGCAGGGTATAGTCCGTATTTCATTATACACGGTCGAGATCCGATACTACCACTAGATGATTTTATAAAACCAAATAGGCCTAGATACGATTATGTCGAAAATTATGCATCTGAATTACTAGCAAGGCTAAATCAGGTATTTATAAATGTTAGAGAAAATTTGGCACGTGCATCAGATAACATGATAAAACAGTATAATAAAAAGACTAAAGAGCGAGAATTCGAGTTAGGAGACTTAGTTTTCTTGTACAACTCTACAAGTCGGATAGGTATATCAAAAAAATTGGCTAAACCATGGCTCGGACCATATAGAAGAAAAAAAAGGGATAATGGGTATTGCTCGTAATACTCGTAATCATGACGGTTATAAGTTGTAAGGATAGGTACAACTTATTCATCCTTTTTTGCGGGCAATACCCATTATCCCTTTTTTTTCCTATTACATCTCATCCCGCAGTGACCTTCTATTCTTTGTTACTCTAAACCCTGGGTAGGGAATACCACGCAGGTAGCTATAGTTGCCTCCGTGGCAATATTGTCTGATGCCCTATAAACACGGGGTCTTTCAATTGCAGCCACAAATGTGCGACTGGCTTCCTGTAAGTGGTTTCCTATTGTGTTGTTGAACCTAAGTTGTACCTATCCTTACAACTTATAGCCGTCATGATTACGAGTAGTGACTCAGAAACACGTGTCGACGGATTCATCCTTTTTTGCGGGCAATACCCATTATCCCTTTTTTTCCTGTTACATCTCATCCCGCAGTGACCTTCTATTCTTTGTTACCCTAAACCCTGGGTAGGGAATACCACGCAGGTAGCTATAGTTGCCTCCGTGGCAATATTGTCTGATGCCCTGTAAACACGGGGTCTTTCAATTGCAGCCACAAATGTGCGACTGGCTTCCTGTCAGTGGTTTCCTTTTGTGTTGTTGAACCTAAGTTGTACCTATCCCTACAACTTATAGCCGTCATGATTACGAGTAGTGACTCAGAAACACGTGTCGACGGATTCATCCTTTTTTGCGGGCAATACCCATTATCCCTTTTTTTTCCTGTTACATCTCATCCCGCAGTGACCTTCTATTCTTTGTTACTCTAAACTCTGGGTAGGGAATACCACGCAGGCAGCTATAGTTGCCTCCGTGGCAATATTGTCTGATGCCCTGTAAACACGGAGTCTTTCAATTGCAGCCACAAATGTGCGACTGGCTTCCTGTCAGTGGTTTCCTTTTGTGTTGTTGAACCTAAGTTGTACCTATCCTTACAACTTATAGCCGTCATGATTACGAGTAGTGACTCAGAAACACGTGTCGACGGATTCATCCTTTTTTGCGGGCAATACCCATTATCCCCTTTTTTTCCTGTTACATCTCATCCCGCAGTGACCTTCTATTCTTTGTTACTCTAAACCCTGGGTAGGGAATACCACGCAGGCAGCTATAGTTGCCTCCGTGGCAATATTGTCTGATGCCCTGTAAACACGGAGTCTTTCAATTGCAGCCACAAATGTGCGACTGGCTTCCTGTCAGTGGTTTCCTTTTGTGTTGTTGAACCTAAGTTGTACCTATCCTTACAACTTATAGCCGTCATGATTACGAGTAGTGACTCAGAAACACGCGTCGACGGATTCATCGTTTTTTGCGGGCAATGCCCATTATCCCTTTTTTTTTTCCTTTCCTGTTACATCTCATCCCGCAGTGACCTTCTATTCTTTATACATATATGTATATATATATATATATATATATATATATATATATATATATATATATATATATATATATATGTATATATATATATATATATATATATGTACCGGGTGAGTCACGAATTGCGCTCGCCCCGATATCTCCTAAAATATTTGGAATAGAAAATTGAAATTTCGAGGGCTTATTATACGACTAAAATGCCATCTTTTCAATAAAAAAATCAAGTTTGGTGCACTTCCGGTTTGACCGGAAATGCCCACAACTTTTGATTTTTAAATGAAACACCCTATATATTTTTACATTTTTGGAATTTAGAGGAAATTTTGAATACAATGCATCCATTTTGGTCACTTTTTGATAAACATTAAAAATTTTATTAAAAAATCTATTTCTGAATCCAGAGTGATGTGGTGCCCAAAATATATTTTAGTTTGTGTGCTACGTTACTATGATTTTTCCGATGTTATTAGGTTACCAGATTTTAAACAGAAATGTGTCATTTTAGTTTCCAAAGCCCACTAATCTATTAGCCGCATGTTTCTAAAAGCTTGGTTGCATTGTATTTTGGCTGCAATCTCAAATATTTCTGAGCGGATTTTCAAAATTTTGGTATCATTAGATTCGTATGAAAATGGGGTATTTAAAAAATGTTGGTGGACGATTAACTTCCCACTTAAAAAAAACCGAGTTAGTGGGTAAAAATCACATTTAAAAATTTTAAACGCCTCTAGACAATTAAGTAATGCAATCATATTGATCTTTTTATTTTTATAGTAACGTAGCACACAAACTAAAATATATTTTGGGCACCACAGCACTCTGGATTCAGAAATAGATTTTTTTAATAAAATTTTTAATGTTTATCAAAAAGTGACCAAAATGGATGTATTGTGTTCAAAATTTCCTCTAGATTCCAAAAATGTAAAAATATATAGGGTGTTTCATTTAAAAATCGAAAGTTGTGGGCATTTCCGGTCAAACCGGATGAGCACCAAACTTGATTTTTTATTGAAAAGATGGCATTTTAGTCGTATAATAAGCCCTCGAAATTTCAATTTCTATTCCAAATATTTTAGGAGATATCGGGACGAGCGCAATTCGTGACTCACCCGGTATATATATATATATATATATATATATATATATATATATATATATATATATATATATATATAATGTTAGTAAAATATAAATAGATCGATTATAATAGATTAGTGTAAGCAGAGGATCTTTTTTTTTGAATTTATTTCAGCATAGGTATTTAAATTATTGTATAAACACGATAGATAAAAGGAATGATGCTTGTAGAAGCATCATTCTTTTTCAAAATGGGGAGTATTTGTGACACCACACTGTATAAATCATGAATTTGAGTCGACATACAATGTAGGGCCGCGTGGGCTGGAGAAGTAATTTGCAAAGCTGCAGTTTCTGTGAGAAAGAACTGATAAAGAACTGGCGAGCGGATGTCGGGGAGAAAAAGAGGAGATCAGGTACGGGCATCGAAGAGTAGAACACGCGGGCGGTGTCGTGATTAGATTAAACCAAATTAAAAATCTAAGTAAATTATTATAAATTATTAATAGAATTAAAAATTTTCCCAAAATTATACATAAAGGATAAGATACTTAACTAAAAATAAACTAACTGTTTTAGCCGAGTGTAATGAGTGAACATTTGAACATTTTAAAGATAAAACTTAAATAACTGAATTTGTGGGTTAAATATAAGTGTGTTAATGCACCGACAGTGGCCACGAGAGCCGAGACGTTTTGGAGAAAACTGATAAGTATACATTTTAAATTGTTTGTTTTGTAGTTTGAGTCGCTTTGATTCCATCTACTCGTAATCGAGATTTGGGGGTGGTTTTATAAGTCACACTTACTTATCTGTAAATACTGATCCTCTGAGAAAGAAATAAATTTTTATAATATGCTGTTTTTCTAAATTTTAGTTTAAATTAAATCTTTGTCTTACTTGTTTATTCAGATCATATTTTAACCGTTTGAATTTTAAATTTATTTTAATAAACCTAACAGAAAACGTCAAACGAGTTGTTTATTTTTCCATTTTTTTTTCTTTTAAATCCTGTTGTTCTTGAAGTGGCAAAACTGGGGTTGAAAAATCAATATTTGGGCTACGAGCACCTGCTCTGAAGGCTTGGGGTTCAGGCCCTACGAGGGGTTTGTAATACGAGAACCATTTTCGGCAGGTAAGGTGAAGTCGTCCACAAACGACAACCACACACACAGACCGCCTGGCATTCCGTGTCTTCACTGAGTTACCCTGGCTTAAATCATACCGCTGATAGAATAAAGTGGTGTTCCTACACTTTAAAATAGGAACTAGCTTTCGAGACCGTTACTGATAAAAAAAGTTCAAAAGTACAGCTGCTGTACTGAAGGGTACCAAAGTAACACGATACACACGCAAATAAGCAATGCGGTAGTAAGTATCCGTCACACTATCTCATCCCAACCTTATTAAATTTATTCCTAGTAGAATTAATCCTAGAAATGTTGACGAAAGCCTGTGGTATCAACAGGATGGTGCGCCTCCCCATTATGCAGCAGACGTTCGAGGGTATTTTGACCAAATATTTCTGAACAGATGGATTGGTAGACATGGACTCATCTATGGCCACTAACGTCACCGGACCTCAATCCATTAGATACTTTTCTGTGGGGCCATCTAAAAAACTTAGTTTATAAAACCAAACCGGAAAACATTGTTGAATTAAAAGGGAGAATTAAAACAGAAGTAAACAACATTTCTCAGAAAACTATAAACAAGGTTCAACAACACTTTATTTATCGTTTAGGATACTGTCAGATACAACAAGGAATACAGTTCAAACAATTACTAAAGTTGTTTTTATTATTAACTAACTGTTAGTTCTAGTGACTATTATTTGTTCAAACAATACATGAAACATTAGTAAATTCTTATATTCAAAATGGCCATATCTTTCAACTTATCAATTTTAGACTCTGAGTGTACATATTTGGAATCAGGTGCTGAAGCTGAATCCAAAAAATGGATATATACAAGGTGTTCCATTTAAAAAGTATCGATGATGTCATAACGGAAACAGATGATGTCATAACCCAAATAATAAGGTGTGCAATTAGAATTAAAAATCGACGTATCCGAGATTTTTTCTAAATATTTTTGGTTTAAAAAATAATGAATATATTCCATACTTTACGGACACACTGTATAGAAATTTCTTACTGACCAACCAACGCATTTCTTATTTTCTTGTAATATACTGTTTAAGATAATTGTATTTATTAATCTAGATTAGATTAATAATACAAAAATGTTGGAAAAATTGCGATAAATATCACCAAATTCTATTCGAGACATAAAAACACTCAAACGTGTAGTTTATTTTTTAAAATTTAAGACCTGAAATTAATTTATTATTTTAATATTGTTTTACTTATGCAAATATGTTGCATTATTTATTTATAGAATTATATGCATTCATAATAATATTGTTACGTGTTTGCTATCCACACAAACACCTATACTCGTAGATTCGTCGATTGAAAGTCCAGGTAACACTTATTCACTACTTTATTTATTAATTAACAATTAACAACAATAGATTAATCACTTTCCTAATTATAATCACAACTGAACACTTATAAGTCTCTTTCGTATTTCTTCTTTACTCGTTCACGTTCGACTTCAGACTGAGACTCGGCGCACCGTGTGTCTTATTTATACATCGATCCTCACGATCTAGAGCAGTCCAGAATATTCCCGGCCGTTAACGTACAATTCCAGTCTCATGTAACCAGTCTACACAGTCCAGTGGCGTAACACTGCCCCCTCCTTAAGCCTGAACGTCCCGATCAGGCAATTCGTTATTCCCTGCATACTTGGCTAGTCTCTCTATATGCACCACCTTCATCTTAGATTTTGGATTTTTCTGAATTCTATATGCAACGTCGTTTAATCTGGTGACGACAGTGTAAGGTCCTTCCCAAGGGTGGTGAGGTTTCGGGGACCTGCCTTTCTTTCGTCGTGGGTTATATAGCCAAACCAACTCTCCCACCTGGTACCCTCCTGAATTACCCTTAAGATCATAACGAGCCTTCATACGGTCACTTGCTATGGTAATTCGCTCAAATGGAGCCCTGGCGTTATATTGCTTAATTCTTATTTGTGGCCCCACTCTTGCCGCGCAAACTTCACATTGGCGGCACCAAGCCTCCACATCTTGACGACTGTTTACCCAGTTGTCTTACTTTTGTCAGGGTTTTGTTGATGCCAAAATGTCCGCCAGACGTTCCATTATGCACTTGCTGAAGTACATCTGCTACGTGACACCTGGGGATTAACAATTTCCAAGTAACTTTCCTCCCATCTGGACTTTCCCACGCTCTCTTCAGCAGTCCATCCTCTACGATAAGGGAGTCCCATTGTGCCCATAAAGCTTTCAGCCCCACTGATTTATTTGAAACGTCCTTCCAATCGGGTCGGGTCCCTCTTTCTTTCCATTTCAGAATAGAACCAGTCTCGTTATCGTTTAACTGCGCTTCCCTTAACGACTCTTTTGTCCAATAATCCGGAACATCAATCTTAACGGTTTTAATTATTTGTACATTTTGTTGTTCTTCCTTACGGTGGCAAGGCTTGCAGTCTTTCTGACACGGTCTTGTGGAAAGGCCATCTGCTATATTCCGCGAAGTACCAGCTCGCCAGTTTTCCTGCGGCTTCTCCATTATTGCGAACCTCTCAGGGATGCGCTGACGACAGTTACTCTGATTATGGCCCACTCTGGCACACTTATAACAGCGCATGCGTCCTCCACTCTGTCTCCCACTATTTTGCTGTTGGGTTTGTCTCGAATCTTGAATGTTGAGCTCATAACAGTTCCTCTTAATATGGCCCAATTTGCCACACATATAACAACGGATGCCTCCATTCGGCCTCCCACTACTTTGTTGTTGGTCTTGTCTCTGCTGGGAGTTCGATTTTGTCAGTAGTTGGGTCAACATCTTGTGTAGATCAGATATCAGGTTTTGTGTTGTATTGTCTGGCTTGTCTTTCTCCACACTCACAGCTCGTACTCTCTGATTTGATTGTGTGGTATCCTTATAGACAGCCTCAATCTCCAGTGCATATACTAAAGCCTCACTACTAAGCTTATGCCTGGCCAACTTAAAAATTCGCCTAATTTCTTGATCCCTTATTCCATCAATAAATGTACCAACTGCTAACTGTTGTTGAAATTCCATTGGTGCATCAGGATAGGCTGGATGGGCTAATATTTCTACCGCAGCCTCGAACTCCTGGAGGCTTTCTCCACCTCGTTGTCTGCGTGATTTAAGCTGAGCCTGATATACTTGGGCTAGATGTTGATCGCCATATCTTAGTTCTAACGCTGCCTCCAAAATGCTAAAGTTTTGTTGCTGTGCGGCAGGAATTGTTTGGAGCAGGTCTAACGCTTGGCCCCTTAGTGCTAATACCAATGCTGTTGCCTTTTCTTCATCGTTCCAGTTATTTGAACGTGCAGCTGCCTCGAACTGTCTCTTATAAGTTGACCATGAACTTTGCCCGTCGAAGGAAGGTGGTTGTAACCTAGCACCAGACGACAGTACTAATTGGCCACCCTTCTCTCTTAATTGTTGCTTGAGTCGGGCTACTTCTTCCTTAACTTCAGTTATTTCTCCTCTAACTTCACTAACTTCTTCTTTAACTTCCATGACTTCAGCCTGTACATCTTCCTTCAATTGTTCAGTGACTGAGAGCATGACTTGATGCTGTCCCTCCATAATTTGTCTCAATTCTTCCTGGCGTCTTATTTCCAGGTCTTCCATCATTTTTATCAAGTCTTCTTTTTCTTCCTGACGTTTTCTCTCTTGATCTTCTTTTTCATTCCAGTCTCATCTAACCAGTCTACACATTCCAGTGGCGTAACAATATATTGGTTTTTCTCTTAATTTATTACTTGCTGGTTGTAATAATTATTGTAGACATACAATTATCATTTATTTTTTTAAATTTCTCAGGATTTAAATTAAATCGTTTAGTTTAGCACATTTAATAAACACAAGATCTTTACTGGCAAGTTTTGGGTCCTTTAAAGAAAATTTTAAAAATAGTACTTACGATGTTATTGCTCTTTCTGAAACGTGGCTTACTGATAACATTGATGATGATGTCTTAAATCTTAAAGGTTATAAGTTATTTAGAGAAGACAGTGCAGGTAATGTTGGTGGCGTCGTCGCTCTGTATGTAAAAGAGAGATAGAGGTGTAGTAAAATTACTGTTGAATTAAGTATTCTTGAACAGCTTTGGATATCCATATATGTAGACAATAAAAAATATGCTACTGGGGTTATTTATAAGCCTTCAAGGCAATCCAATGAAGAATTTTTTTTATGATTTCGAAAATAAAGTAGTCCCACAGTCTCATTTGTAATGGAGACTTCAATGTTGATTTGGCATAGGTTGATAGTACTAGTACGAAACCTTTTATAATTTGTTGGAGAGTTATGACTTGTTACAACCTACACGGTATAGCGCTAATCGCGCTAGCCTTATCGACTTGATTAATGATTTAGAAATAATGAATACTAAAATATCTTCTACCCCGTTTTTAGCTGATCACTGATTAATATCGCGTAAAATGAAACGAGAAAAAAACTAACACTGAGCATTTTTTTATACACATGTCGTGACTTCAGTAACTTTAATCAAGTTAACTTTCAACAATTTCTTATTATGACACCGTTTAATTTAATAGGCGAAACCAATGATCTTGATGGAACAGTAAATATTCTAAATGATCTTTTAACAAATTTATCCTCGGTATTATCACTATTTTAAAGAGAAGTTTAACTTAAAGGGAGTTTTAGTGGCAAGAAAATTTATTATAAACAAAATATAATTATCAGATAATAGTCCTACAGTTTAAATAAAAATTAGGTTTAATGGCTATCGTCTGTATTTCTCGATTTAAGTTTTGCTGGAATTGCTGTTAATATGCTTTCTTGTCACTAAAACGTCCTTTAAGTTAAAGGTTCCTTTAAAATGTTGATAATATCGGGGGTTATTTAATACTTTTGTCCCACTAAAAACTGTACATATATAAAAAAACAACTTGGCCAACCGAATACATAAAGCTGTTAAGAAGACTAACCGATAGTGCACTTCTTAAATATAAAAAAATCTAACAACTCGGCTCATTGGGATTATTACAAGATCCTTAGGTTTTATTTGAAAACAGCGATAAGAAATTAAAACAGAGTTCATCTAGAATTTCAGCTTGGCAATAATAAGTCTAGTAACAGATGGAAAGTCGTACGTGAGTTAAATATTTATAGTAATTCTATATTCATGACTTTCCACCTGAATTAGGTGTTTCTAACACTCTAAATGACTATTATGTTGACTTCAGTCGACCACTTAGTAATTTTGATGTTAATACGTTAATGTTTTTTCAAAATAATATCATATATGGTGTGAATGATTAATGATTTTAGTTTTTCACCTGTAGCGGAGACCGTAGTTTATCTAAATATTTTGTCCATTAAGTCTAAATCAACCAGACCTGACAAAATTAGCTTAACTATGCTGCTCTATTGTTGCCCATATATCTTTCCCTTCTTAACACATATAAACTCTTGCTCGAACTTACCAAGTTCCCATCGTATTGGAAATTGTCGGAAATCATTCCTGTACCAAAAGTTAATAATCCCAGTGAGTTGAGGGATTTAAGGCCTATTAGCATTCTACCCATCCTGTCTAAATTCATGAAAAAAATTATGTTCTATCAAATTAAATCGCATGTCTCCCACTTTGATATACTTCCCCATAACCAGTCTGGATTCCGCCAAAATTACAGCTATACAACAGCGCTGTTAAAAGTAACTGATGATATCCTGTCTGCAATTGATAGAAATAAAGTGACAATACTTGTCTTGCTGGATTATTCGAACGCTTTTGACAGGATCAGTCATAAGTTACTTCTGGTTGTGCTGTATTATTGAGGATTTAGTCCGGACTTACTTAAATTAATGGAAAGATACTTACTTGGTCGCAAACAGTAATAAGATTAAAGGTTGGTAGATCTGAGTATCGTAATGTAGAATATGGTGTTCCCCAAGGATCAATTTTAGGGCCATTATTATTTACCATGTATACCGCAACTTTGAATAATTCCTTGTCATATTGTAATTTCCATTTCTACACTGACAACATTCAGCTATATTCCTTTTTTTTCTCATAATGATGTTTTAATATTTTGTAACAGAATCAATAAAGATGTTCATTCATTAATTTCTAGAACTGAGAAATTTTGTTTATCTGTTAATCCAACTAAATCTTCTGGACTATGGCTGTATTTTTTATGGAAGCGCCAGCAACTGTACACTTAAGAAGCTGGACATTGTACAAAACAAAGCCCTTCGTATTTACTTAGGTGCCATGAAATCCACACCAATGGAAGCATTACGAGTAGAAGCGCTGGACCCACCACTTAAAATTAGAAGAGATTTTCTAACAGAAAAATTTATTCTGATAAGCAAAGTAAAAAATTCAAACTTACTTGAAGACGTAAGTATTTTCAACACAATCGACCTTACCAACAAATGTTGGTATAAGAATTCCCCTCCCCCTGTGTACAGCTCTTCGTGAAACATATATGTACTTTAATAAAATGGAAGCTATATACCCACCTTCCCCATCACACCATTTTTTTGACCTACAATAACGTTTCAGTCATTATACCAAAATATAATTTGAACCCAACTGTTTTTCATGACATTCTAAAAGAAAATCTCGAGCAATTCACCTCATACATCTGTATATACACTGATACATCTAAATCTAACGCCCGTACTAGTTGTGCCTATTTAGTTTCCATGCGTAATAAGGAGTACAAATAAGTAATTTCGCACAGTAGCAATATCAGAATTTAGTTTTAGCTTTGTTCCTTTGTTTATCCTTAATTGTCTATTTTACCTTCTACCCGAAGCCCTCCTGTGTTGTATAATTTGTAAGTGGCCTTGACTGGCCCCTACGCCCGAAGTGAATATCCCTGTTTATCCCAATCGCCTTCTTCTAAAAATTTATTTAGTGTTAGAATTAGGTTTAGTTTAGTATCAATTTTTTTTTAAATTAAATAAATTGTGCACCTGGCTTAATGGACTACGTCCTCAATGCCAACAAAAAAAAACCAAATCTTCGGTAATGGTCTTTGGAAGAAAGATAACTCAAACTAGAGTTTTGAACCTGATAAATATTTATATTCAGCAAGATCGTCTTAAAATACAAGATACTTCAAAGAATATACAAAGAGTATACATAGATTGGAAGTTGAAGTTTTCTACCTATGTTACTAATATAGTAAGAAAACTTTTAGTAAAATAAAATTAATCTACAATCTTAAAGATAACACTGACGTAATTTTCCACGAAACACCAAAACACCATATCTGGAGATAATAAAACAGTTTTAATCATCTCCAGATGATGCCAACTTGGTTGACGAAACGCGCGTAGAGGGCAGTATATGGTTTTTTTGTTTCGTGGAAAACTACGTCAGTGTTATCTTCACATCAGAGGTTCCTACCCACTTCAGGACGACGTCTTAAAGATGTATTATCCATTGCAAATCGTACATGCTTTGCGAGTCTATAGTTCTATCTCACTTGAATTGTGCTGATGAGGTTTATGGTCCATTTTTTGGTAATCAGGAGAATATGAGACTATAGCGTATTCAAAATATGTATGTGCGACTAATTTACGGACTTCGTAAGTTCGATCATATTTCGCCTAAGTATAAAGACCTTAACTAGTTGAATGTTAAGCATACATATTTGTTGTTTTCTGCACAAGCATATTATAAGTAAATCACCACCGTACATATGCAATAAAATTACATATAGAATTGATATACACAATCTCAACTTGCGACATAATAAACTTTTAACTATCTCTTTTCATACAACATCTCTGTATTAAAGTTCATTCTCTTACGTTGCTGCCAAAAACTACAACAATTTAGCCACTGATAGCTTGTCACAGATTAGAAGTAAACTTAAAAAATTGTTACTGGCTGGTAACATAAAATTTTAGTAACAGTTGAATTAACTGTATTTATAAGAATGTATATTAGTAACAGCCAATTTAATGCCATCAAATATTGTCATTTTAGATTTTAAATCTTTTTATTTGCTTTTTTTCGTTTTTTTTTGTTACAAATGGGTTAATATAGAATAAACATGTTAATTTTATAGGTTGAACGTAAGAGTGGAGCAGCTTATAGTCTCTCCAAACTCTACCTTTTAGCAGACTATGGTATATGTTAGATATTGTATGGATATGTTTATATTGTTTTTTGTATTTGCTAATAAAAACTATTATTATTATTATTTAATAAAGGCTACACCCCTAATTAAAACAATATATAAATAAATTTGACCACATGGTTCAAAGTATCGGCTTTATGCATTTTAACTTTCAATACAATAAATTAAATCAAACCATGCAATAACGCATTTTTTCTATACCGCCATTATACAAACATCACATTAAAAATTCTTGCCAAGTTTTACTTACTACCATTAGTAGGAGAACATATTTTCAAAACCAAAATAAAAAGTACTTACCATATGGCTCCGTGGTCTAGAGGTAACGTACTTGCCTCGAAACCTCGGGGTCCTGGGTTAGATTCCCGGTCGAGGAACTGGGATCTTTCTGTGAGAGAGATTAATCGTAGTATACTTGGATATTGAGTGTGTGTCCATTGTCTCTAAATGTGTAGCCATCTCCCACACAAAGTCATTTCAGACCTTCAGGGATAAAGGGGGTTGTATTTCATGTGGTGTTATTATTATTATTAGCACTAGAAACACTTTAATTTAGTTATTGCACCTGTACTTTGCCAGAAACAACCATGATTTTGCTGCTACGCACGCGCACGCTCACGCACGTGGAGGGCACAGCAACAAAAAAGTGGCAAGTTCTATAAGTTATAAGGTTAGTTTACCAAAATGCGGCAAAGTAATATGATAATATATATGTTTTTAGCCATGGTTAACAATCCATTGATTATAAACACCGCCAAGATTACTCATTTTGAATTATTTATTCTACATCCGCAAATTCGATTCGGTGCGAAATTACTAGTAAATCACATCAATATGTTTAATACCAAGACACAAGGTGACACAACAGGGTAATTATACAAGGTAGTCCAATTTCCAAAGCAGAAACTTCAGGAAGCAGTAGAACACCGAAAAAGAAATTTCGTTTGCTACGTAAACATTGCCTCTAAAACATACCGTTTTTGAGACAGAATGTTGAAGTTTTTATTTTTTTAAATATCTCTCAAACAAACGTTAATATAAAAAAAAATTTGGTGATGTAAAATATCTCGTAGAGCCACTAATATTTCCTTATCACAAAAATTTCCGAACATCACCATCATTGGCGTCGACCTGTGGGGTAATGACCCTTTTTCCTACTAAAACTTCTACGCCACTGGTCCTTCCCACTAATTTTGATTTCTTTTTAGATTCTATGAAATTTTTTTCCACAAAAAGTCTCTCGAGATTTTTTTCGTAGGATGCACGGGCAAATCGATATAGTCCTGCAGGTTATTATTAAAAAACTCAAGGAAAAATTCCGAGTTTAACTGCGGGGGTAAAAAATTTGGACCACAAACGTTATTTCAAAAACTCCCAACCAAAAATTGGCGCTAAATTCATTTTGATATGATCGGGGCTGAACTTCTCGAGGATTTTCGTGTTCCCAAATATGAATATTATAGAAATTCGTTACCCCACCTCTAGTAAATGAGGATTAATTTGTCTATAAAATTTTGCGCAATAATTTGGGGTTTTCTTCCGTCGAATTTTAAAGCCACTTGCGAAACCTCAATAGCTTTTCAGCATCCCCAGGATGTAAATGTTGAACGGACCGTAGGTGATATGCATGCGTGGTCATCTCGTAAAGTTCGTAATATTTGTGACTTATATTCTGAATTCCGTCAAATCTGAAATAAGGCATATTGGAATATTTATTTTTTATCATATTGTCTAATCTGTAGATGTTACAAGTTGTATCACAAAAGTTATAACAATTTAGGTAGTTTTTGGAGTATTTCACCCCCTTATATTCTGATTTCTATCAAATCTGAAATAAGACATATTGGAATATTTATTTATTATCATCTTGTCTAATCTGTAGGTGTTATAAGTTGTATGACAAAAGTTATATCAATTTAGGTAGTTTCTGGGGCATTTGACCCCCTTATATTCTGATTTCTATCAAATCTGAAATAAGGCATATTGGAATATTTATTTATTATCATCTTGTCTAATCTGTAGGTGTTACAAGTTGTATGACAAAAGTTATATCAATTTAGGTAGTTTTTGGGGTATTTCAACCCCTTATATTCAGATTTCTATCAAATCTGAAATAAGGCATATTGGAATATTTATTTATTATCATCTTGTCTAATCTGTAGGTGTTACAAGTTGTATGACAAAAGTTATATCAATTTAGGTAGTTTTTGGGGTATTTCAACCCCTTATATTCAGATTTCTATCAAATCTGAAATAAGACATATTGGAATATTTATTTATTATCATCTTGTCTAATCTGTAGGTGTTACAAGTTGTATGACAAAAGTTATATTAATTTTAAATAATTTCTGGGGTGTTTCACCCCCTTATATTCTGAATTCCGTCAAATCTGAAATAGGGCATATTGAAATATTTATTTTTTATTATATTGTGTATTCTGTAGGTGTTACAAGTAGTATGACAAAAGTTATATTAATTTAATTAGTTTCTTTGGTGTTTCACCCCTTATATTCTGATTTCCGTCAAATCCGAATAAGGCATGTTGAAATATTTATTTTTAATCATCTTGTCTAATCTGTAGGTGTTACAAGTTTTATGACAAAAGTTATTTTAATTTTAACTAGTTTTTGGGGTGTTTCACCCCCTTATATTCTGAATTCCGTCAAATCTGAAATAGGGCATGTTGGAATATTTATTTTTTATCATCTTGTCTAATCTGTAGGTGTTACAAGTTGTATGACAAAAGTTATATTAATTTTAATTAGTTTCTAGGGTGTTTCACGCCCCTAAATTCATATTTTCGTCAAATCTGAAGTAGGGTATCTTGGATTATTTATTTTCCATCATCTTGTCAAATGTGAACGTATTACAAAAACTATTAGGATTTTCCATTTAAGAGCATTACTCAACTGGTCCACTGTAAAAAAATCGTTTCTCGTTTCTGAATCTGATTCTGATTCTGTCTTCAACCACATTTAGATATTTGTAGTTGCTGTGCTGCTCTGTGAAAGCTGAGCCTCGAGTTCTTAACAAAGGTACGAACGATACGATTCTGGTTGTTATTTCTACGGTTTCTGTTATGTTCATTATTAACACGCAGGACAAAATTTCAAAAACTATGATGTGTTCTAATGAAAACACGAACATCTGGAATTCTCTTATTTGGATAACGTCTTTGGTATTCACAAACTCATATTTCCATCACAAAATCCGTAACAAAAATGAATATCTGCATATTCTTCGTTATTGAAAGCATTTTTCAGGATAATTATAGAACACTAATAACAATAACAGTAATAATAACAATAATTACAACACAAATTATTACACAACTAAATGACACAGTTACTAGTTGCTTATCAATGAATCTTTATTTGACAGATAATTACACTTGCTCATTTGGTTTTCAGAGATAACTTTTATAATGCTCACTTTTAAAGTCTGCATTCATACAAAAAACTTAACCACAAAGTAAATTCTTATTATTAAGGTTGGTTTTAGTATTATTGTTATAGTTATAGTTTTTGTTATTGTTCTTGTAAAGTATTAAGCCTTCTGGAGATACTATTATTTAAAAAAAAGTGCTGCATAGTCTACCTTATGGTGGTGTGGAAATGATTGCTCACATATATTAAAAAAAATGAAATATGGGCAAGATCTTTGAACAAATTTTGTTAAAGAGTCCTTTAAAAAAACTCGATTAATAATTACGAAGGTTGATATAGATTTTTTTCTTTTAACTGTAGCTCAAAAATTGTTTAAAAACATTAACATCTTTACATGCTATTAACTCAAAAACAGTGCATCCTATGAAAAACATTACAAGAGAGACTTTTTGTACAAAATATATCATAGAATTTAAAATAATTTGTTTCTAGGACCAGTGGTGTAGAAGTTCTGGTAGGAAAAAGGATCATAACCCCCCCAGTTTGACGTTGTACTCTCAAACTTTTCATATTGTGATGTAATATATGGACCTTGCCTTGATGTAACCATCTCAAAAAGAATACAAAGGATTCAGAAATCATGCACCACTAATATGTGGTGTTAGGCAGAGGGAACATATCCATAAAATGAAAGAAATTGGTTGGTCAAATATGACTAACAGGCGCCTACTTCACTTATCTGTGTTCTTTCACAAGATTATTATTACATGGACTATACCTTGTTTGATAGAATTAGATTTAAAACAGATGTACATAACATAAACATAAGAAGACAATCAGTCATTACATCCCCCGCATATAAAACTATCCTCTATGAAAGGTCATTTTTGTTTAACGTATCAAAAATGTACTATAAAATTCCAGGTCTTACAAGAGAATATAAAATTAATAAATTTAAAATGATATTGCAGAAGCAAGTTTTAGATGATCAGTAATAATAATAGTTATAAATAATCCGGGCTGATTAATGAAAAAATGTAATGGATATGTTTATATAGATCGAACCAACCCATTAGATACACGACTAGCGGTATGCACAGTTGACAGTCTCACATCTCTGTTGCCAACGCGAATATCAGAAGGGGCTTTTACAATAAGTTAGGATATTCCATTGTTCAAAAAGGAGGTCTTTTTGATCATCTAATTTGAATTATTTATTTATTTATTTACGTATTATTTAATTTTTGTAGAGTTAGTTTTATTTTTCTGCGCATACCGCTAGTCGTATATCTAGTGGAAAGGCTCGATCTGTATATATGTGAAATAAAACATAACGTATAATAGGCTTGATGTGGTGTGTGGATAGGCTTTTTATTGAAATAAATAAATAATTATTGTAATCAATGTAAATTGTATAGTAGATATTATATTATTAGAATAATTAATTAAATTAGATTAGCTAGGCTAATTTTTGGCAGGCAGGTATGGTCTGCAATTCCGACAGCAGCGTAGCCTTTATCCCTCCGAATACACTGATTATTATTATCATCTTGACTGAGTGATATTGTGTCCTTTTCCTTCTCCTTCAAGGTGGTTTTTCTCGGCAGGAGCCGATAATTCGATGACATACATCACCTTGGTTTGATGGTCGAGGAGGACTATGTCAGGCTTATTGGCTTGGATCAGCCTAACAGTCAGGAACGAGTAGTTCCAACAAATGCGACATTTCTCGTTCTCGACAACGGACTAAATATCTCTGGGGACATAAGACAGTACTGGTGTCTGGTCTATCCCATACGAGTGTTTTAGGTAGTAATATAGCACTCGTAACGCCGCGTTATGTCGGTGGATGTAGGCCGAAATCGCATATATGGGGAAGAGCAACTGCATGAGCAATTCCGGCCAGGTCCTGCAGTTGATATCAGGAACGTCTACATGCCACACGCGGCTATGCTGGACCAAGGTGTTGAAAACACCATCCTGGTAGACCATAATTAATCGCTCGGTCTCTGACTTAAGCTCGGCTGGCCTTAAAAAGGCAAATGTCAGCCTGGTCGATAAACCCAGCGTTTCTATTATCTTGTTGAAGACACCATGCTGGGGTTTATCGACGTGCTGTCGAAACATTTTTCCTATTCAACAACTCTGATTTGGGCTTTCAGACGATTTGGTTGAAGTTCGGTGACTGAGCACCTCGCCGGCATCCTCGACTGGTGTCAAATGCGAGACCGAGTTCATCTGCGCTCCTTTTGCTGACTTAAAGAATCCTGCTCTAACCCCTACAGTTTCATGGTGTTTCACAAAGCAAAAGGAGGGGATCTGAGCTCCTGAGGATGTTACATGCCATACTCAGTACTACTCTACCATGCGTACACTCCAGGCTCAAGAGTCCTCATCGCTCCCGTTGACGTTGGAAGTAAACACGAGGAACGGACGATCTCGGATGAATGCTTCTGTGAATATTCATCATCTTGTGGGTATTCCTGTCTAATTGATGCTGCTCTTCTAACGTTCACTTCACTATTCCAAAGGAGTAGAGGCGAACCCGAACGGCAATCTTCCCCGAAAGGTTGGAGGACCAAATCATTCAGAGTCGGTGTCTGTACTTGCCGCGAAGAGAATCCTTTATTTGTTTCACATTCTGAATGTGTCCTTGCTGCACACCCAGATGTGTGTAGGTCTCTCGGCATCCAGTTGTCTTAAGTTACTTCCGTCTGCGAACTGCGATTCCTCAGAGATTCCCCCGCATCGTCCTCTCTTGAGGTGGATGACTGCACATTTTGCACTCCATACCAATTGCCCGCGTGTATTTCTCAACCACTCTAAGAGCGTTTTGTAGTTCGCGCCTCCTGCGGCATAAAGTTTAAGGTCATCCATATAAAATAGATGGGTGACCTTATGTCTTCGATTGCTGGGTAGTCCACATTGATATCCGCAGGCAGCAGTGACATGCAGAAGAGGAGAGGACTCAGGAAGTCATCCTGGAAAACTCCTCTCCTAAATGCCACCTACTCTGTCGTGATACGCTATGCACCTGATGTTATAGTGAAGCGAGTCTTCCAAAGTGGCGTTCAATGCATCTCACTAGTGGTGCTGGTACCGCAAGACATTCGAGCAAGTGTAACAATAGCTCATGTGATGTTGTATCAAATGCCTTGCGAAAATCAACCCAGGCCATCGATGATTCCGCTTGTATTGCACAGAACCCTGTATAATATAGCGGTCTATCAGCAGGCTGGCCTTGCAATCTACCGTACCTTTCTTGGCACCAATCTGTTCGTGAATCTGCTGGAAGACCGGATCAACAGACCTCAGCATACAAGATACGTGTAAATATCTTGTATCAGGAGTTGAGGCAAGTGATCGGCCTATAATTTTTCGGCTCGGAAATATCCCCCTATTTGGGGTACGTCCCTCAACGAACCAGTCCGAAATCTGCTGCCCCAATCATTTGCTAATGCCTTTTTTAAAACATCCTCAACGGCACGTAGCAACGAGTTCACGGAACTAACAATGTGGTAGATATATGAACGTCTTATATACGCTGTGTGATATTCTCAAAACCTCTCTGCTCTTTTAATTGCGATATTACAAAATGTACAAAATGCGCCTTTATTTTAAACATCCACAAAAGTGGCTGTGATGTAGCATGTTTACTGGGTAGTAGCTACCGCTCCTGGACTCCGGGCTAGTTTCCTGACCCTGATCTTATTATTAACGTTATGCAATGTTATTTTAATGTTTCCTGTTTAGTGCATAGCTTATAACAAACTGTAAGTAATTTCTTATATTCAATATTAACAGTACGAAAGTTTTTCGATAAACTCCTAAATATTATTTCTATGCAAGTAACGTAAAATATTTAAAGTAATTGTTCAAGTGATTTTATGAAGAAAAGTTCATATGAATATACAGTATATCCGCTGTTGAGTTTTATAAAAGATCAAATTATACAATATTCAACTTTTCGAGAAAATATAATACACGTTAAAAAAAGTTTTTTTTATATACCGGGTGACCTCGAGATGACGCTCGCCCCTATATCTTCTTGGTCTTTCAAGATATGAATCTCAAATTCGGGCACGTCAAATAACGACTAAATATGGATTAATTCGACCAATTTATCATTTTCTGTCGCTTCCGGTTTCACCGGAAATGATGCCAACTTTGGATTTTTAAATAGAACACCCTGTATATTTTTACATTTTTGGATTCAGGAGGTGATTTTGCATATAACTGTGGCATATTCAGATAAAAATATTAATGACTGACATTTTTATGAGCAAATTTAATTTCACATCTAGGCGGCCGTGATCCCAAAAAATGTTTTGTTTTGCTTCAATAAATAATCAAAAAAATACAGTTATGACATTATGTCATATGGCATTTGTGTTATAGGCTCCTAAACATTTCGGAAATCGTTTTTCCAGAATAACTGATTTCTTTTAAATGCCACCATGGTGGCTCATTACGTTTTTTCAATAAAGCATTTTATTACCGATAACTTAGTACCTAACACTCCATTATTTATTCATAAAAATAATATATGTGATAAATGATAACAAATGAACGAATTAAGAAACAAACAAATTAAAACTAAGTAATTATTTTATCACATCTAAAAAAAATTATAGCAATTGTTCAAAATGTTGACCACCGACATCTACACAATGTCTTGCTCTTTCCAAAGTTTCTCTCACCACATTGGTGAGATGTTCCTCAGTTATAGAATTTATTGCCCTCCTAACTCGATCTTTCAAATCTTCTAATGTAGTCAGTACTGTTGAATATACACGTTCTTTAATGTGGCCGCAAAAATAAAAATCTAACGGCGTTAGATCAGGTGATCGCGCTGGCCACCTGACTGGTCTATTAGATCCTATCCAATGATCCCCGAAACGACCATTTAAATATTCTGCAACTACTCTGGCGTTATGGGGCGGGGCACCATCCTGCTGGAAAGACCCCAACTGGTACTGATTTAAGTGTAAATGTTCCAAAAACTCTTCAATTCCATTTCTCAGAAAACTTAAATATCTTTCTCCTGTCAGTGGACCATCAAAAAATATGAGACCTATGATCCTGTTACCCATAATGCCTGCGCAACCGTTAAAACCAAACCGTTCTTGAAAATTGCCTTGCCTCAAAAGTCTTGGATTTTGTTGCGCCCAGTACCTCAAGTTGTTTCTATTGAACATACCATGGTTTGTTAAACGGGATTCGTCAGAAAATAATATATTATAATGAAAGTTTGGATATCTAATTTCATTGTCTAAAAGCCATTTGCAATACGGAAACCTCCGCATGAAATCGTTTTCATATAATGCTTGGTGAAGCTGGTATTTGTAACTCTTAAATTTGTATTTTTTTAAGAATTTTTCTTACAGTTTCTCTTCCTATGTCTAACTCACTTGCAATTTCTCGCATTGAGACACTAGCATTGATTTCCGCTGACGCTAATACATTAATTTCGGTGTCTTCATTGATAATTGGTCTTTGGTGGTCTTGAGCTACTCTCTCCTGTCTCAGGTCCCGTTCTGCTCTAAGAAAATAATGTCTGTCAGGATGATTTCTGAGTGGATACAACTCTGCATATAAATCGCGGGCTGCCCGGCTATTTCTGCCACATTCTCCTGTCATCAGCATATCCACTTTGTCACTTTTTGAATAAATCATGATTTTTTAATACACACCACAATAATATCGGATTCTCATAGAACTAAATATCATTGGAGCTGTCAGATTAATTCATTTGTTTCTTTTGTTACATTTCAAAGGCACCTACTTGATAGAGATCCAGTGTTAAATATTATGAATTTATTTTCATTTATATCTTGTTGGATACCATTATTATGTATTTTTATGTATTATAATATGAATAAATAGTGGAGTGTTTGGTACCGTGTTATCGGTAATAAACTGCTTTATTGAAATAACGTAATGAGCCACCATGGTGCCATTTAAAATAAATGAGTTATTCTGGAAAAACGATTTCCGAAATGTTTAGGAGCCTATAACACAAATGTCATATGATATAATGTCATAATTGTAATTTTTTGATTATTTATTGAAGCAAAACAAAACATTTTTTGGGGCCACGGCCGCCTAGATGAGAAATTAAATTTGCTCATAAAAATGTCAGTCATTAATATTTTTATCTCAATATGCCACAGTTATATGCAAAATGACCTCCCGAATCCAAAAAGTAAAAATATACAGAGTATTCCATTTAAAAATCCAAAGTTGGCATCATTTCCGGTTAAACCGGAAGCGACAGAAAATGATAAATTGGTCGAATTAATCCATATTTAGTCGTTATTTGACGTGCCCAAATTTGAGATTCATATCTTGAAAGACCAAGAAGATATAGGGGCGAGCGACATCTCGTGGTCACCCGGTATACAGAGTTTTCAAATATTACAAAAATTTTAAACTTGCTTAAGACTGAATTGGCCTTATTTTTAATTTTGGAAGGAAATGCTAAATAACAAAGTTGTTTCAAAGTTTATAGCCAGTCAAAGTACAAAATTCCAATTGATATTGGAACGTTTATAAAATAAGAGAATTTTTAAGAAAATACCTATTTAGCTCATTCTGTACTTGAGAGCCATAACGGGTCTAAATTTTTTAAAATATTGTTTTAAAGTCACTTATTACGTCCATTAGAGTCCACCAAGGCCTTAGTGCAAGGAGAGCAGAAATAGCTAAATGTTTTATTATTTTGCGGAAAATATAGTTTGTCTAAATGAAATATTCTAGCTGTATTTTGCTAAAAAACTTAGTTTTGTGACTTAACTCGTTATAGCTCTCAGGTGCAGAAATGCATTCGAACTAGGCGAATAAATTTCAGACAAACAATTCTAAATTTATGAAACATCTAACAATGAAATTATACCTTATAGGATATGTTTCAAAAACATGCGTTCACTCATAATTTATAAAAATAATAATATTCAACCCAAATTTTTGTTAACTCAACAATATTTGTGACTAATTGGACAAAAAATAAATGAATTATTTATCTAAATTGACCGATTTCTGCATTGTTAACATGCCTTCATCAGAATCTGCAACGTTTTTTACCAGTTATAAAGTTCTAAGTGATCAAAAATACGCTTACCAATTGAGCCAATTTTTTTATCACTATTAACCGGTTTCATCAAAATTCTGGTTATATAATATAACAATACAAAAATGAAACTACACTGAAAAATAATATATGTTTTTTATAAAATACTTGTCACAATAATTGAAATTCGGTCAAAATCAAACGTTTCAAAAATTTAAGTTAACAATCGTAGATCTTCTAATAATTACTAAATTGCCAGAGTTGACAAGATCATGTTATCAATTCTTTGAATTATATATCGTTTCAAGCAGGTAATTAATATAATGAAAAAGAACACGCCTTAAACTCCAATACCTTCATACATGACCTTTAGTCAAGCCACATACCAGAGAAACTTGAAACATGAAATATGAAATATGAAATACGAAACATGAAATATGAAATACGAAACATGAAATATGAAATACGAAATTGTAACTTTTTCTACTGTGATACACAAACTGAAGAATCATAATAAAATTAGTTTCAGTTATCAATGGACACTGACGATAGTTTGGATGACGCAATGGTTGCTGTTGTAACCACACTATTACTTTCAAAAAATAAAAAAAAACGAAAGAAACAACGTTATTGGGTGCATCCGTATAACTATATAAATCTTAAGCATAGTTCTTATGTAGTATCAAGAGAACTAAATGATCATCCAGACAAATTTAAATCATTTTATAGAATGTCTTTACAGACATTTACTAGATTAGTTTCCGTTGTTGGACCTCACATAATTAAAAAGGATACGAACTTCAGGCTGGCTTTAGGGATTGAAGAAAAGTTGTTAACTACATTAAGGTAAGTACAAATTAAAATCGATGTCTAATTTATGTATTTTAATTTAACCAAGGTTACAAAATGTAAAATAATATTTTATTCAAATACAGCAGAATTAACAAGGTTCGCATATTGTTTTCCATTCTCAGTACAATATTGTAAGTTGCTGTCATAAGAGGAGACTGATGCTGCAGAAGAATACGGGGATTGAAGAGGAACATGTACAGTACTACGTACAGAGTCTTCATTTAAAATGTCATCATAAAGAACAAAAATTCGTTGTTTAAACCGTCTCTTTTGAGTATCATTTAGTTTTTTAAATCAGGAAGTAAGCTTTTCAGGAAAAGTAAGTCACCGTCTTCTTCGTCGGATGATTGCTCCTTTTTTGTGTTTGCATTATATTTATTACTCAAGGCAGTCAAACATTGTACAGCTGAGTTTTCCCAGTTTTCAGTACTTTGAATTTTGCGTTTCTTGGAAGAGAACCTTTGCGGATTTTCTTTGGACAGATCTGTTGACACGGAAGAATGTGTATCACTTTCCAATAAGTCTGAAGTGCGTATTTCATTAAGTTCTTGACTTTCTTCATTTCTATTTTCAATATTCTTGTGTGGAATATCTGAACTATTTACACTTTCTTCATCATTACTAATAGTTTGACGGTCCTCAATTTGAGAGTAATTATCACATACCTCATCATCATCAGAGTCCGCATTTCCAGTTTGACGTCGACTTTTAGTATATGGTATTAAATACTTCATTGCATCTTCTAAATAGAACGGTTTTTTCTTTTTCCAGAACTGCCACTTGCTTTCTTGTTTTCTCTTAGATATCTTAGGAGACTAATTCGTAACATCCTCCACCTCTTTTTACATTCCTCAACTGAAACAAAACAAATAAAATAATCATACCAACAACCACAAAAATATGTTTACTTATTGTTTGGTTTTTGCATTCATGATATTTATAAATGAACATAGACCTACTGTTATTTATGTCTGTTACAGGTTTCTTGCTACGGGTTGTTCATTTCGAGCGCTATCCTTTTATTTTATGAGAGGAGAAACTACCATAGGATATGTAGTAAACGAGACAACTAGAGCAATTTGGAAATACCTCAAGAAAGAATACATGCCTTTACCTTCAGAAAATATGTGGCAGGAAATTGCTAAGAGATATAAAGAACTATGGAATATGCCCAACTGTCTAGGTAGTATAGATGGTAAACATATACGAATCCAAGCTCCACCGAATTGTGGCTCCGCTTACTATAATTATAAATCATATAATTCAATCGTGTTAATGGCAATTGCTGATGCCGATTCCCTTTTTTACTGCAATATCAGTAGGCGACTTTGGAAGAAACAGCGATGGTGCCGTATTTAAAAATTCCCAGATTGGTAGGCTACTCGATGAAAATAAATTGAATATTCCACCGGCAACATCACTTCCTAGAGATGATAATGGTTGTCCTTTTCCAATGTTTTTCGTTGCAGACGAAGCATTTGCATTAAGACAAGAAATAATGAAGCCATACCCACAAAGAACCTTAAATAATGCGAAAAGAATTTTTAACTATCGTCTTTCAAGAGCAAGAAAAAGTGTTGAGTGCGCCTTTGGAATGCTCTGTTCTAAATTTAGAGTTTTTCATACACCAATAGCATGCAATGTTGACAAAGCTGAAAATATTGTAAAAGCTACATGTGTTCTTCACAACTTTATAAGAAAACATGATGGAGTATTTGTATCTGCAGATACTTCCTTGCAATTACCCCAAAAATTTATAAACACTCCACCATAATTATGTGGTCGACCAACAACCGCAGCAGTTCAGTTAAGGGATAGATTATGCCAATACTTTGTAAAACCAGAAGTAGCTTTGCCATGACAAAATATAGTATGCGTTTAATTTAAAATTTTCAATTAAAATGATATTCATACTACTTATTAATAAAATATTTTTACAACACTTACCTGTACATTTTACTTCAACGGCCACCTTTTGCCAGGCTATTTCCTTGACGTTTCTGTTAGAATATTTCTCTAAGTTATAATTATAAAGAATTTCATATTTTTCGATCACTAGCACAAACATCACGTTAAATTCTTGATCGTCTTTCATTTTGTATATCTTTGTTCAAATAACCAAATAATACTAAATAACTCGAAACATGAAACAAATATATAGGACAGAATCTATTTCATGCAACAAGTTTCAACAGGGTTTGCTTCTCAATTACGTCACATGAAACGCATTTCGCTGATGTGCGAATTCCCATTTAAAACAATGTGTTGTTATTTTATGAAATATATTTCTTGTTTCCTGTTTCATGTTTCATGTTTCATGTTTCTTTGATGTGTGGCCTGCCTTAAGGTACTTAATGATAACAATCAATAGCATGTTCAAAAAAATGTTTTATCTTAACCGAATTTTAATTATAGTGACACGTATTTTACAAAAAAAAAATTGTTATTGTACTATGAGTTATTTGTATTTTTATATTATATAACCAGAATTTTGACGAAACCGGTTAATGGTGATAAAAAAATTGGCTAAATTGGTAAGTGTATTTTTGAACACTCCTAATTTTATAACTTTGGTAAAAAATGTTACAGATTCTGATAAAGGCATATAAATAAATGCAGAAACCGGTCAATTTAGATAAATAATTGTTTTATTTTTTGTCCAATTACCCACAAATATTGTTAAATTAATATAGTGTGAACACAAAAAACTAATTCTTATTTAACACTTTGTTCCAAAATTAAAGATAAGGCTAATTTACTCTTAATAGAGTTTCAAGTATTTGTAATTTTTTGAGTAGCCTGTATAAAAACAAAGTTTCTCAACGTGATTCGTATTTTTTAGGAAATCAAAACCCTTTATGTAGAATAACTTTTTTTCGAAAAGTTAAATATTTTAGCAATTTCACCTTTTGTAAACCCCATCGGCGGACACACTGTATATCCCCAAAGCTTTTCGATTCCGATTTTTGATTTTATTTTTCATCTTGCACAGTTTGTGTCATATGAAACTCAATTTTGGTAGGTACACGGGTACATTTATTAAAAGGCCAATTTTGCTGTGGTATTCCTGCCGAAAATGATTACCCAGTATACACTAAACGTTTCTCCTCAGTGAATACTAGAAAACAATTTTCCTTTCGTAGAATAAAAAAATATATATCTGAAAAATACATAATATAAAAACATTTATTTTGTTAGCATCGCTGTAACGTCATTGGCATTTGATTTAATTGCCAAAAATTGTTTTTATTTATACAGGAGGGCGACACTTGTACAGTGTACCCAATAAATACAAAATAATTGTTTTATTGCCTACCCATTGCACACGTGGGTTTATTCCTTTATTGGTACCAGGTGGTATAGGTGCTTTTAATACTTAATAATAAGAATTCTCAAATATCTATGGCGCCTACTTTGTTTTGACGAACAAGCGGCTTCGGCCTTTCTACGGTTTTCTATATGAGTCAAGAAAAACTATCAGACCTAGCTACTCTATCCATAGAACATGAAATTTGTGCGGCAATCAATTTGAGCAATGTTATGAAAATAAATTCTGAAACCAAAGCGCGAAAAGTGTTTTTTTAATAAACTGTAGTGTAAATAAATATAGTTTAAAAAAACTAAAAAACACGCTTTTAAAGCACATCAAACTAAAAAGTGAAAAATAATTATTAATATAAACTGAAAACAATAATGAACGAAAAATACTAGTATTATTGTGAAAAAAGCGTGGGGCGCTTTGTGCCATATTTTTCGTATATCGAGCAACCCACGCTTTTTTCACAATAATACTAGTATTTTTCGTTCATTATTGTTTTCAGTTTATATTAATAATTATTTTTCACTTTTTTAGTTTGATGTGCTTTAAAAGTGTTTTTTAGTTTTTTAAACTATATTTATTTTTCACTTTTTTAGTTTGATGTGATATGAAAGCGTGTTTTGTAGTTTTTTTTAAACTATATTTATATTGCTTATGATGCTGATATTATAACATATTACGATCCAACAGATATTTCTGAAAAAAAAAATGTTTTTTTATTTCAGCCGTGGGATTCGAACTCACGCCCGAGGAGTCTGTCGTTTCGCGTCGACTGCCTTAGCCCGCTCGACCACCGATCTAACTAACAATCATGAAATGTACTTACATATTAAGCCTTTGCTCTCACGCACAGGATACGTGAGGAAAGGACTGGCGATCCTGATCAGGATAATGATATAAACTTATCAAATTATAGTATTGTTACCGGTTCTTCGTAAGTGTACAAAGTTTCAATTAAATCTGTCCGTTTAAAGTGGGTCAAAATCGAGTCCAAAGAGTCGGTTACAAACAAACAAGCAAACAAGCAAGCAAACATACAGATGAAGCTAATAAAAGCGTGTTAAAAAGAAACCGAAACTAATGAGCAAATACTACAGTTTAAAGAAACTTATGTTTTTGAAAACGTTTGATTTTTTCAAGATTCAAACCATACGAGGCACTGTTCTGGCACCGAATTGTTATTTAAATAAAAAATTTTATTGTAAGTACTTTATATATGGACGGAAAATTTGCAATGAAATTTATTTGTGAATGTTAATTTACACATTTTTTTTAAATTATTTAGCACGTAATTGATTGGTTTTCGTTATATAACCTACCTATCCATATATTAATGAAAAATATTTATTATTTGACAAAAGCCAGGGTTGGCGACCACCCTCCCCGCCCCCATTTGGCGACGCCCATGTACAGTAATATTAATAAACTGTATCTGCTTTCTATCAAAATAAGAAAGTTATCTTATAATTTAAAAATTATTTAAACAAAGCTAGGACACAAATGACCAATTAAAATAATTATAACAAAGAAACAGTGTATCCTTAAATTCGGGTACCCGCAGAATGGAGGGCCGTACTTTTTCGAGACCTAGACTAAAATTTATTTCAAACTTATTTGTAACATAAAAAAACGTCGGCTTCTTTGAAGGCGGTAAACAGATCAAAGAAGCCGACGTTTTTTATGTTGCATATAAGTTTGAAATAAACTTTAGCCTAGGATCTCGAAAAAAGTACGGCCCGCCATTCTGCGGGTACCCGAATTTAAGGATACACTGTTTCTTTGTTATAATTATTTCAATTGGTCATTTGTTTCCTAGTTTTGTTTAAATAATTTTTAAATTATAAGATATCTTTCTTATTTTGATAGAAAACAGATACAGTTTATTGATATTATTGTACATGGGCGTCTCCAACGGGATGCAGGGAGGGTGGTCGCCAACCCTGGATTTTGTCAAATAATAAATATTTTTCATTAATATATAGATAGGTAGATTATATAATCAAAACCAATCAATTACATGCTAAACAATTTTTAAAAAAATATGTAAATTAACATTCACAAATAAATTTCATTGCAATTTTTCCATCCATATATAAAGTACCTACAATAAAATTCTTTATTTAAATAACAATTCGGTGCCAGAACAGTGCCTCGTATGGTTCGAATGTGACCGTTTTATCCAAGGCAGTAGAAGTATCTTGAAAAAAAATCAAACGTTTTCAAAAACATAAGTTTATTAAAACTGTAGTATTTGCGCATTAGTCTTGGTTTTTTTTTAACACTACAGTTTATTAAAAGAGCACTTTTCGCGCTTTGGTTTCAGAATTGATTTTCATAACATTGCTCAAATTGATTGCCGCACAAAATTCATGTTCTATGGATAGAGTCGCTAGGTCTGATAGTTTTTCTTGACTCATATAGAAAACCGTAGAAAGTCCAAAGCCACTTGTTCGTCAAAACAAAGTAGGCGCCATAGATATTTGAGAATTCTTATTATTAAGTATTAAAAGCACCTATACCACCTGACACCAATAAAGGAATAAACCGACGTGTGCAAATGTAGGCAATAAAACAATTATTTTGTATCTATTGGGTACACTGTACAACTGTCGCCCTCCTGTATAAATAAAAACAGTTTTTGGCAATTAAATCAAATGCCAATGACGTTACAGCAATGCTAACAAAATAAATGTTTTTATATTATGTATTTTTCAGATATATATTTATTTATTCTACAATAGGAAAATTGCTTTCTAGTATTCACTGTGAAGAAACGTTCAGTATATATTGGATAATCATTTTCGGCAAGAGTACCACAGCAACGTTGACCTTGTAACAAATGTACCTGTGTACCTACCAAAATTGAGTTTCATATCACACGAATTGTGGAAGATGAAAAATAAAATCAAGAATCGGAATCAAAAAGCTTTGGGGCATATACAGTGTGTCCGCGGATGGGGTTTATAAAAGGTGAAATTGCTAAAATATTTAACTTTTCGAGAAAAAGTTATTCTACATAAAAGGTTTTGATTTCCTAAAAAATACGAATCACGTTGAGAAACTTTATGTTTTTTATGCAGGGTACTCAAAAAATTACAAATACTTGAAATTCTCCTAAGAGTAAATTAGCCTTATCTTTAATTTTGGAACAAAATGTTAAATAAGAATTAGTTTTTTTGTGTCCACACTATATTAATTCAACAATATTTGTGGGTAATTGGACAAGAAATAAAACAATTATTTATCTAAATTGACCGGTTTCTGCATTTGTTTATATGCCTTCATCAGAATCTGCAATATTTTTTACTAAAGTTATAAAGTTAGGAGTGATCGAAAATACACTTACCAATTTAGCCAATTTTTTTATCACCATGAACCGGTTTCGTCAAAATTTTGGTTATATAAGTTAAGTTAAATAAGTTTGAAATTAATTTTACATGTATTTGCGGGCCCCGGCATTCAACATAAGGTGCTATATATAATTCTTTGTTGAATTGTTAATATTAAGGATAATAATTGCATCTGTATTGTTGTTATTGTGTCTTGTGCTTTAAATTTCTACAGAAGCTGATGTAGAGTGTGGAATAATTTTACGGATGAATGGCCCTTATGAACCAGGTGCACGTGAACAACGCATGCATTTGTTTTGATGCAGTCTCAGAACTCTATGAATATGGGTATAGTCCAGTCTAGTCTAATGGAGAGACTGCAAGCTGCTGAAATTGCTGTAGACTGTCTACGCGCTACGCGAGATTTTCCTAAGATCGAAAATAAAGGCTGCGTTCGGTGTTGTCGCTAGTCAGAATTGGAACTGGCGCTCCGAAAGGAAAAAGAACCACAAAGAATGCAGCGGTTATTGCTGAATGCCCTATTTATTTGTTATTGTACTTTATTTATAAGATGTCTAAAATCCGTTCTACAATTTCAGGCCAGCAGTATTTTATACCTACATTTAGTGACAAATATTGCTGCTTAGGTCAAGTCAAATAACACAAAAAAGCGTAGTGAATGGGATCCCGTTCCGGAGCCTATAATCTATGGTCACGGGACCCCCATAAATGCGGGGCTCTGCTGCAGCCTACATTATCTACTGGATAATTCGCCGCTGAGTACCCATGTAAACATTTTCTTCTTATTTAGTTCCACAGTTTGGAAGCAAATTGTACCCATACAGCACAAGAACGTCCAGTGGAAATCCACTGGATATACGTCATGGACCTGATGGACGTACGACGGATATCCATCTGGATACCAAAAATAATCCACTGGACATCCAGTGGACAGCCGTTTGTCACAAAATTGTACATCCTGTGGATGTCCATTTACGGACGTCTAGAGCCCCAAAAAATGGAATATTGTTTTTTCCTACATTCTCACTGTATACATATAGGGACATGAAAGCTTCTGGTGATCGGGTCACACCATCTATCGGTTTAGTTTTAAGCTATAGAAACTAGTATTATTGCATTGTATTAAATAAAAAAACTCACCTTGCCTGCCTGTTGAAAAGGGTACCTCTGCATTTTTGTAGCCCGACGCTTAACCACTGAGCCATTGAGAATCTCACAAGAATTGGTTACGTAGATAATAATAAATTCGTATCAAAAAGTGCAGTATTAAAACAATTCTAATATAGGTAATTTATTAACCGATTAATGAATTTTTCGATTACAAGTAATTCTTTGATCTCTAAAATATTTTTCCAGCAAATTGCGAAATTTAACAGCAAAAAATTTGGATTAGCAAATTCCGGAATTCATCAGCAAAAATTATAATTTATAATTTTCTGTTCAATTTTGCTGATCAGAAAATTATTTTAGATCAAATAATTAATTCCTGATACTTATTTACATTGTATAGAAATTTGTATATTAATTTAATTATTATAAATTGTTAATAATAAATAATATTACAAGAAATAAATGAATTAATAAAAATTAAAAAAAAAACAAAAAAAAATCCTAGAATTAGATAAGAACCCCGATCGGCCACGTGTATAGCACTGGCTATACAGTGGTAGATTTAGGATTTGTCCAAGTGGGGACTCAACAGTGGCGTATTTAGGGGTGATATTAGAAGTAACCCAAGCAGCAATTTTGCGACATGCACACACATTTGCACAAAAATTAACGTTGTATTAGATGTAAAGTGTAAATTGTTATCATGTCATCCACGACCCCCCTGGCGCGATGTTGCTTATTAGTTGTTGTGACCAAAATAAAATAGACATGTTTTAACAGCCGACTACAACATACGTATCATGTACGGCAGCTAACTTCATGTTGATGTACGGCGAAGAACCAGATATTCTGTATTCCGTGCTTTTAGTTGTTGCTCTCATTTTTGATCTACTGAATGTTATGTACGTATTACTGAAAAAGTTTTAAATAAATAACTTCAAGTATTATAGAGCATTCATTTGTTATAACGGTAAACTAGTAACAGGCATCAACGGACGTTACATGGTGGCAGCGGGAAAACGCGTGCTTGAGGTTATAGTTATGAAAAAGAAACACACGTGAATCGTACAGAAAAATACTGTGTGGAAAATGGCTGATCAAAGTAGAGCTCCAGGAGAATTTACTTTTAAGGGTAATGTTGCAAATAACTGGCGACTGTGGAGGCAAAAGTTTGATCTGTATCTCGTAGCAAGTGTTAAAACAAATAAAGGTGAAGAGGTGAAAACTGCCATTCTATTAAACTTGTTAGATGATGAAGGAATTCAGATCTATAATACGTTCGAGTATGAATACGGGGAGGATAAAAACAAAATAGATATAGTCTTGGACAAATTTGACAAATATTGTAACCCCATCAAGAACTTGGTGTATGAACATTTTAAATTTTTTAAAAGAGGTCAGCTTCCAGGAGAGTCAGTTGACAGATTTATTACGGCGGCGTTAAGACAATTGGCATCTACTTGTGAATTTAAGGAAAAAGACGTACTAATACGAGACCGAATTGTATTAGGAATTGGTGATCCTAGAATACAGGAAAAACTGTTGCAGTACCCCAATCTAGAATTAGTAGAAGCGATTAATATTTGCAGATCTATGGAAAATAGTGTTGCGACACAAAAAGAAATCACAAAGGACACTGTAAATGTTTGTGCAATAAACAAACAGTTGATGAAGAAAAGGTATTATGAAAACAAAAGTGACAATAATGGTGGACATTCATCAGGGCGATACAAACAATATGGTGCAGGTGAAAGTTCTGGGTCAAATACTGCAGGAAAGAGAAGTGCAGGAATGGGTGAAAATTTGTACGAAAAATGTACACGTTGTGGACTACAATGCCCAAGAGGTAGGTGTCCAGCTTTTAATAGAATTTGTAGCTCTTGCAAACAAAAGGGCCACTACAGAAAATTCTGTCGGAATAAGACAAACGTGCATGAAGTTGTGTGGGACCCTAATTCTAATTCCGGTGAAGACAACCAGGGTAGTGAGTATGCAACTGAAAATACAAACTCCAATGATATTATTGTTTGGTCTATAACGAGTTCCGAAGTAAACGCCATTGAATGGTTTGAAAAAGTTAATGTTTCTGGCCAGGAAATAAGTTTAAAAATTGACACTGGTAGCCAAGTAAATATTTCGAACCTAAGTGACTTTAAAAAACTAAATATTGGTGTAGATAGACTTCACTTCGTGTCTTCTGTTTTATCATCATATTCAGGACATAAAATATGTGTTTTGGGTCAGATATATTTGAACAGTAGCTATAAAAAAGGGAATGTAAAAAGACTCTTATTTATGTGCTTAGTGCTGAAACGCCATCTTCAATTTTAGGAATAAATGTGGTGCATGACTTGAAAATTTTAAATACTCAAACTAATGTTGATTCGGTTGATAAAACTAACATGCAACACATACTAAGTTTAAACAAATCTGTGCTTTCGGGTATTGGACAAGTAAATAGACAGTATAATATTGCACTAAAAGACAATTCAATACCAAGTATTTGTGCGCCTAGAAAAATTCCAATTTCTCTAAAAAACAAAGTTAAGGAAAACTTGACTTGATGGTTTCCGAAAATATAATAGTTCCAGTGACTGAACCAACAGACTGGATTAATTCCATTGTTATGGTGCCTAAACCTAATGGTGATATAAGGGTATGTATGGATCCACGAAATTTAAATAAATATATCAAGCGTGAACATTTTCAAATACCTACCCAAGATTGTTTGTTCTCTCAGTTGTCCAGAGCAAAATATTTTAGTTTGTTAGATGCATCATCGGCATTTCTACCAATTCCGCTAACTTATGAAAGCTCCTTAATGTGCACTATTACTACCAGTTTTGGCAGATACCGATATCTAAGACTACCATATGGTATATCATCAGCATCAGAAATTTTTCAGCGATTTGTACATAAGACTCTGGATGGTGTAAACGGCATTATTGCCTACTTCGATGATATCCTAGTGTTCGGACAGATAATTGAAGAACATAATGTGAATTTAAATTTAGTTCTATCCGAAATTAAGGAAAGTGGGTTAACGTTAAACTTAGAAAAGTCTAAATTTTGTGTCAATAAAGTTAAATTTCTCGGGAATGAAATAAGCGAACATGGTTTGTCTCCTGATGGTAGAAAAACTAAGGAAATGAAACCTCCAAAAAACAAAAAGGATCTTCAAAGATTTTTGGGTATGATAGTATACCTAGCAAAATTTATACCAAATCTGTCTCAAGAAACTAGCCAGCTTCGGAAGTTACTAAGTGAAAAAGTTGAATGGGCCTGGACGGAAAATTAAAATAAATGTTTCGATCGATTAAAACAACTTGTATCTTCGGCAACGACTCTCTCATATTTCGACCCAAATAAAGAAACTGTCTTGTCAGTTGATGCGAGCCCTTATGGACTAGGTGCAACAATCAGTCAAGATATTCACCTTATTGAATTTGCATCAGTTTCACTCACTTCAGCTCAGAAAAGATATAATCATATTGAGAAAGAACTGCTTGCGTTGGTGTTCGGATGTGAACGACACCATTATTATTTGTTTACGCAGCACTTCAAAATACAAACTGATCATAGACCACTAACAGGTTTAATGAAAAAACCTCTAGATGAATTATCTCCTAGAATTCAACGATTAGCTATTAGACTATTTAGATACCAGTTTCGACTTGAGTATGTTCCTGGAAAACATCATGTAGTCCCAGATACTTTGAGTCGTGATCCAACTTCAGAAAACCGATTATCTGGAAAACAATCTAAAAGTGTATTCAGTATTAGCGACATCAAAGGAAAATGAAACTAGGCTTATTCAAGCTATTAATGAAAATGAGACATTGAAAACAATAAAGTTTTATGTGTTAAATGACTGGCCAAAACATAAAAGTTCAGTTCGAAGCGATGTAAAAAAATTTTGGCATGTGAAAGACGACATATATTTACACAATGACATATTACTTTACAACAAAAGGCTAATTGTTCCTGAATCGTTGAAAGTAGAACTATTGAATGTTATTCATCAATCTCACCAAGGTGTAGGTAGTGTCATGCAAGAAGCAAGCTCAAGAAGCAATATATTACCCAGGTTTATTAATGAATACTGAAAAGCTTGTTCTAAATTGCAATACCTGTCAGATGCATTCTAAAAGCAACCCAAGAGAACCCTTGATGCCACACGTAATTCCTGAGCTTCTCTGGCAAAAAATTGGGATAGATTTCAAATCATTGGGAACTTTTTGTTGTTGTGGACTATTACAGCAAATTTACCGTTGTCAATAAGCTAACAACCAAAACAGCAGATAGCATACTAACTACTTTACGAAATATTTTTGCAATAAATGGTCTACCAATGGAGATATTTTCTGACAATGGACCGCCATTCAATTCAAGCTAATTCCGTAATTTTGCGAAAAAATATGATATTGAATTGACCATCGAGCCCCTACTACTCACGATCCAATGGAATGGTAGAGCGTTCAATTCAGGCAGCTAAAGCCCTGTTAACCAAAGCATACCAAAGTAAAGAAGACCCATGTTTGGCCATTTTAAACTACAACACAACTTCCAAACAGGATTTACCGGCTCCATGCCAATTGCTTATTCCCATAAGCTACGACCAAAACTTCCAATTAGTAAAGACTTATTAAAACCTAATTTTTCCACCAAAGGAGTACGAGATAAATTAGAGTTACGTCAAGCCAATCAAAAAAAATATTACGATGTAGGTACCAATCGTTTGCCTGAGCTGATACCCAATCAACCTGTGCTGGTTCAGGAGAAGGTACGTAGCTGGAAACCTGGTACGATATTGAATAAAACAGGACCTAACGATTTTAATATATTAATGAATGGTACAGAGTATAGGCTGAATAGGCAGCAATTGAGGCATCACAATGTTACCTCACCTTTGAAAAATACCTTACCTGGTTCCAAAGTAAATAGAAGGCAAGAACAGTTTGGCATTCCAATTGAAGCCAGTGACCCTCAAGATTCAGCTACTCCAAGTTTCCTCGGTAATGAAGACCCACGTGTGACAAAAGAAACTTTGAATAAAACTAGAAGTGGTAGAATAGTAAAACTCCCGTCAAGATTAAATATATAAATGTGTAAACTTTTAAATTTAACTTGTGTTATAGAAATATCATTTTTTCTTTTTTTTAAGAGGGGCGTGTCATGTACGGTAGCTAACTTCATGTTGATGTATGGCGAAGAGCTAGATATTCTGTGTTCTATGCTTTTAGTTGTTGCTCTCATTTTTGACCTACAGAATGTTATGTACGTATTACTGAGAAAGTTTTAAATAAATAACTTCAAGTATTATAGAGCATTCATTTGTTATAATTGTAAGCCAGTAACAGGCATCAACGGACATTACAATATGGACTGGGAATGTTGGTGTCTTAGGTTTCTTATTGACGTTGCTAAAACGTTGTCATAAGACTGAATTTTTAACGTATAGATTAGAGTCATTCTTTAATATTTTATGGATGACGCCGACGCATAGTTGTGCGATGCGTGCATGATAAAAAAACTAAGAGGAATAACTAAAACAAACAATATAACCTATATATTATATGGATGTCCAGTGGATATCCATCACTTGTACTTTGGTGTACTATCACAAAACGGACGTCCAGTGAACATCCCTTCATGGACAGTGTATGGATATATGTAAATGGATGTCCAGTGGATATCCATCACATGTCCATGGACGTACGGACATGAAATATACTGTGCTATATGGGTACGCCCCGGTCCGAGTAAATGATGGAATAATGAGATAGATATACGGTCAACCTAGTGGGGAGCGCTCAAGGACTTTTGCATAGCAGCGTCACAGCATAATTATTGTTCTTTGCTGTGGCAGCGTTGTGTGATATCGTCAATAAGTTTCGAGAGAAAAGGAGTGTAGAGTAAATCTTATTACCACATCCAACACATTGCGTCGTATATCTACCTCATTATTCCGTCCTTTACTCGGATTATAATCCAGCTACAATTTTGTTCACTCTTCGTTTCTCATTGATTTCCATTAATACCAAAATATATAAAAATAATTTAGAATGTAATGGAAAATAAACATAAAGTCCAAGTCGATATGTTATTTTGTTCATTTGTTAAAAATTACATACAATATACAAGCCATTTAATTTTTGAAAGAATGATAAAGATAAATATTTCCACAGATATTTTCATCTAAGAGACATTGACATTAGTAATTTAATAGAAGAAACTGGAAAAACATTATTATCCTTTCAATCTTATTAATTTGAGTAATTTGCTATATACGAGTATTTAAAAGATATAAATAATAGGATATTATCAAGTTTTATTATACCTTCACATTTTCTATCAAATTTAATGTTAATATAGAAATTTTATATCGCGTTTATATTTTTCCATATTTACTTAAAGCTTTCAAATCATTGAGAACTATTACAGAGGCCCATATTAAAAACATAAGTGGCTTAAAACAGATCCAGTAGGCAAATAAAGGCTCAACTTAAATTTGATCCTTATTAAAATCGTCTTTTGTTTTTGAACTACACTTGAAATATGCACGCTTTTTAGATACTTATTCAACGTGTGCTAAAAATCAATTAAATTCGTTATCTATACAAAGGATGTAATAATTATTATTTTAATCTACTTTCCTAATTCTATTGATACTGTTACATGCTCTTATTTGAAATATTAAATCATTTGTTCATCTTATGTGATTTCCATAAATATGTAAAGTTTAATACGCTGATTTACATTTATTCGACAATTTCATCAATAATGTATGTAACTAGTGGATACCTTTTATAATTACACATGTCCCACAGTATTATTGAGGAGAATCTAATAACCACAAAATGATATGATATGCTTATTCAAAATAAGACCATATTATAACTTTTTCATATATATTTGTTAAAATGACTTTATTACAATATTTTACAATATATCAATCATTCCTAAGTAAACATCAATGTAATAATGGTTATTTTACAAGTGTGTTTATCTATGGGTCAATCGATAGAGATGGTCTAATTACTTATTTGTAGGTACTTATATATATTTATTATATATTGATATTTTATATGATAATTTTGATGGCGTCTTTTATTTGCTCTAATATACTGTAATTAAAAAATATACAATGTTCACTGAAATTTTGATCAACAAAATAAAAATACTTTCAAAGCAATGATTGGGTATCACAGATGTCATAAAATAATTAATTACACTACATAGAGAACCTAAACATATACGTCGATCCAGGGTAGACTTGGGTAAACTATAAGTTCAGTTTTATATAAAAAAATTCATAATATATCTGAGTGTCTGTTGTTTCATCATAAAATTCTTTATGATAATAATTACTTAAAAAAATAAGTACTTATCAAATTTTTTTCCATCACAATATCTAGAAGCGGCAGATGCCCCTCCTCATCTACTACTGTCACCGCCAATTAATCTGTTCAATTTACAAACTAAATATATAACATGCTATTATTTTACTTTTATTGAATTCTCCACTTTTGATCAGCAAAATAAAAAAAGGTTGGGTCTCACGATATCATATTAAAATAAATTAACTTATAATCTCAAACAGCACCTCTCCAAATCTAAGGATAAATATTTAGAAACTGCCAGCATCTTGCAGAGGTCTCTAAGAAAGTGTCTGAATAAACGGCAGAAAAAATTTGTTATTCTATCAGTATATTAACGACGTCCTCCAGAAATTGAGAGATATAAATTTATTTATACGTCCTACTTCCTGTATTTTTAATAAATTTTCAGTATTTTCCTTTATTCAACTGAACAGTTTTTACATTTTATTTTAAATTATTGCATTTTTCGGAAAAATAAATAAAATATTATTGTTAAAATCAAATCAAATATTTAGGTATCTATTACGTTTTTCACAATTGTACATCAGAAACTTGTAAGCAGAACTATTTAACCAATGATTTTATACAACACATTGGTTTTTTTTTTCGATTACTGGGAAATGGCTGCCGCTAATAACAAGAATTCCTTTTTTTCACTCTTATTCTTTGAGTACTCGGATTATGCAACTTGTGTTCCAAAATAATAACTGGATAACTAGGTCATAAACAAAAATTTGGTACGATTGAGCCATATGTGCCTCTGGTGAAATAAAAAATTGTGAAAAAATTCTGAAAAATGACCAATACCTAATCTGTAAAATTTCAGACTTTTATCTTTGACAGTTCTCTAGTTGTATAGAAAAACTAGTTTTTCTATGGGCCCTTCAAAAGGCCGTAGCTCCTTCCGGAAGCATTTCCAGACATATGTGCATAGCAACTTTTTTTCTCAGAATGACGGAAGAAGTTACCTACCTATTAACATTCTTAAATTGCATACCTAATTTACACTATGAATTATTTAGAATCCTATGCTATTTGAGATTTCACTACTTAAAAAATCGATGCGGTGGCTACTTCGGTAATAAAATTCTTGAATGTTTATTCGAAAAGCTTATAACAGGTGATAGTAGAGGGCAGTTTCAGGGTTTGAACTTCTTTATCTCTCATCTGACACGTGTCCAGTGAGAATTTTAAGGTTGCAATTTCATAGAATAAGCGGGAGGTAAATGTTCTTTTTTTGTTTTTTCATTTAAAAATCCAATCATAACATTTTTGTTGTAATTTAAATTTGTGATACGACAATGAAAATACTGACAAATATATATATAGTATATATATAGTATATATATATATATATATATATATATATATATATATATATATATATATATATATATATATATATATATATATATATATATATATATATATATATATATATATATATATATATATATATATATATATATATATATACTATATATGTATAGTTTACTATAAAGTTATTTGCAACATAAAAAACGTCGGCTTCTTTGAGGGCGGTAAAAGGATCAAAGAAGCCGACGTTTTTTTATACTGAAAATAAGTTTGTAATAAACTGTACTTATAGTAGGAGAAATCGCTTTAGTGCGGGGTAAGACGCAACATGAGGGCAGGATATGTCTAACACATGACATCTTCCGTCTTTTACACCGCATACATTAAAGCGAGAATGATGATTGTTGTTTTTGTTGGCACGCGACGGAGATGGAGTTTCACTTACATTCTGTGATACTTCAGGTCAGCATTTAGTTTTGTTACCAATTTGTTTAGCAATGCGTTGTAGGATATAGTATTAATAATTATTTTATATCTGTTTATTTGCTGATGTATTTTGGAAAATAATTTACGGAGGTTATCGTGTTGCAGTGAGTAGTGTAATATTATAAGTAATAATAATTATTTTATATCTGTTTATTTGCTGGTGTGTTTTTTGAAAATAACTTAAGAAGGTTATCGTATTTAATGTAAAAATGTTTCGACCGTGGCAGGCCTTTACGTCTACATCTTATTTTTTTGTGAAAATGAAAGTGTTAGTGATTACAGTGATAAATAACATCAAATTTCATCAGTGTTTTCAATAATAAAAAATCGGCTACATTTGAACAAACAAGTGAAACAAATTTGGTTTAATGTTTACATTAATCTTTTGTAGCGACGAGCTAATAACCCTAATTTGTATGGTTTAGATGTACTAGGTGAAACAGCATCTCTGAGTAACATTCCCCGTCCCACAATACACAAACTGGTGAAAAAAGTGCCCTCACAAGAAAACAACGATCCGACGCCGGATAGACCCATCGTTAGCAAAAATTTTAAGAACTTTAGTTTACGACGCGTATCAGAAAAATTAAATCCCAACTATTGACGGAGTGGAAAGAAAACTAAAAAAAAGGGATTATCATCTAAAATATACCAAAAGAACTTTAGAAATTTAGCTGAGAAAAATTGGATTTAAATATCAAACTATTAATAAACGCATGACGATTATGGAAAGCAGACGAATAGTGGATAGGCGAGATTCATATCTAGAAGAGATAAAAGAACTCAGAAGGGAAAATATATCAGTTTATTATCTAGATGTAACTTGGTATGATACTCATAACACCGTGAAAAAAGATGGACTGATGGATCTAGGAAATGTCAACCAATCTCATTGTCTCCTAATAGAGGGACTTGGTTGATTATATTACACTGTGGATCAGTTGATAATTGGGTTCATAATGCATTGAAACTGTGCGAAAAAAACATGGAAGTCTGTAACGTAGAAGAATTTGGAGGGAGGAAATTTTGAGAAATGGTTTGAAAATACCTTAATTCCAAAATTAAAACCGAATAGCATTATTGTTTTTGACAATGCGAAGTACCATTCGAGACAACTCTATAAAATTCCTAACAAGAGTTCTACAAGCTGGAGTTACAATTTTTTTTAACTGAACATGACCTCTATTATGAGGAAAATTATAATAAAGCACAACTATTGGAAGTCCTGCAAACGAAAAATTATGAGAAGTATATTATAGACACTGTAGCGGAAAAATATGGCCACAAAGTGTTGAGATTACCGCGATATTTCTGTATTTTCAACCCGATTGAAATAATTTGGTGTAAATTGAAGAAAAGTATCAGAAAAGGAAATACTTTTCCGAAATTCAATAAAAAGTCGTAGTCGATCAAAATGAAGTGTCGAAAATTAACAAGGAAGATTGGGAAAAAGAATTAGGAAAGTAATTACAATTGAGGATGATTATTTAAAAATTGCTGAATGAAATATAAATGGTGGAAATAAATTTATTATAAATTTGAACGAGAATAGTAGTTCATCTGATAATGAAGAAGAGAGTGAGAAGGGCGAGGATCCAGAGGAAGACGCGCTGTGAGATGAGGTAAAGTGAAGTGATGTGAATTTTGCGATATCAACTGTATTATTTCCGTTTTTGTGCTTTCGTAGTTCATTGCTTGAGAAATAATTTTTTTCACGATGTTATTATTTACTATTTTTTTCATTTTGACAAAAATACGTCTTTCTGTTTTTATTATAGTAATAACTTTATTATTAGAATTTATTTTTGGTTTATTTATTGAGAAAAATATTTGTTTCTGTTACTATTTTGAGAGTATATTTTTTGTTTTTATTTTGTTTTTAAAGGTTTCTTATTACGTTTTAAATAATTTCTTTATTCTATACTAATATTCTATACCCATCCTTTCCTAGCAAGAAATGCTCATACCTCCTCGCGGTTCTTGATGGGTACTAACAATTTATATTAAGCGAACTTGAATATTGCAACTGCTGTATGTGTAGTCAATACTTTAAATTCAATACTTTTATTTCAAGTTAATACTTTTTTTACAATTGTTAAATTGTTGCTAGCTAAACTGAGCACAAAAATCTACATTGTAAAAGTAAACGAGCGAGCAACACAGATAAATCCGGCTCTGTGTTCTGTAGCGTCTTACCCCGCACGTCCCATCACTAACGCGATTTCTCCTACTATACTTTTTATTGTTAGATTACAATTGTTAATTACAACTAAAATTTTATTATTGTACTTGTTATAATAATAGCAAAGTCTTAAAGTCATTTCAAATATATTATACCATGTTTGATTTTTAAATATTGGTAATAAACCAAAAATAAATCTACTTATTTTCCTCACTCTGCAAAATCCTAACCTTAATGAAAGGTGTTGCTTCAGCCAAAACGCACTACGATAAAAAGCTTGGAATGTTGGAACACTTACGGAATTAATTGGTATCCAAAGTAAACCCAGATGAGTTGGGTTAAACATTGGAGAAAAAGGCGTTATATACCATAAATGTTATTTCGAAACAGATGGCACTGGACCATGCGCTGAAAAATCTGGCTAGACCTTCTGGATGCATAAATCAAACAGTCTCAAAATACCAGAAATTAACATTGTTAAATTACATATACCTATTTTACACTTCCTTATTGCATGCAAACAGTGGAAAAACTCATATATCCTAAAAAATTCTGTGCTATTTGGGATTACACTATTGATTACACTATTTATAAAATCTATTATTATATTTACAAACTATATATATACATATATATATATATATATATATATATATATATATATATATATATATGTATATACAGTATACTTATTAGATTTTACGAATTTGCATGAAGTTTATGCGGTGACCCCTTCGGTAATAACATTTCTTGAGTTCTTATTCGAAAAGCTTCTAACACTTCAGGTGATAGTTGAGAGGGGCTAGCGGTTTCAGGGCTTGAACTTCTCGATCTCTCGTCAGGTACTTGTCCACTGAGAATGTTAATGTGAGGAGTTCCTCCAGCCAAAACGTACTGCGATAAAAATGCATGAAATGTTGGAACACTTACTGGATTATTTGGTGGCCAGGATAAACCCAGATGAGCTGGGTTGAACATCGGAGAAAAGGGCATTGTAGGCCAGAAATGTTCATTCGAAAGAGATGGAATGCCCATTGGACCATGCATTGAAAAATCTGGCATACCAGCTTGATCTCCTGGATGCATAAATGGAACCGCTTCGCGACCCATAGCTTTTTCACGCTTGCGCCATTTTGCACGTCTATTTTGAAACCACACCTAAAAAGAATATATTATATTAACATTTTTGCTTTGTAACAAATTCTTTATACTTTCGAAATAAGCTCTAAGTAGGTTTATAATATGTAAAAAAGGCAAAGACCCGACCGTACTAAAACTTTTGTTATGTGTGTAGTGAAGCTTATCTAAATCGATGTTAAAAGGGCAATTATAAAAGAGACAGCTTTCCATCATTTTATCCGTGACATAAAACGAGAAGGCACTTTAAATGAGACATCAGAGAGAATCCTGGGGTCCGGAACCAGTTCCGATTACCTCCATTGTGATGAACAATGGCCAATTGCGCTGCTACTTACGCTGTTACAAGCCAGATTAATTATCTAAATTGTTACCAATTAAGATGCAATTCATGTCCGTCATTATCCAGCATTACTGATTCAATAACCCAATCGAAGGGTAACAATTATGAGCATTACGTGATATGGCCGTATTAATAATAATTTCGCTGTATGTAATTTTTAAACAATTATGTATAATTATTTGATTCCACTCTTTGCAAGAACAGAATGTTTAAAGTAGACGAATGTAGGAGCCACGACAATTTGCATCAAACGAATTAAACAGTAAGAATTATTTTTAATTACGATCCTTATAATACAGAAGCACGTTCATTATCAACTAAAATTAAATATTTCAAAAGAAAGAGTTTTAATTTCTTAATTTTCATGTTAATGGAGAACACACCAATGGTATTTTTTGTCATCAACAATTTCCTCTTTTAATTTATTTCTAAATGAACTAAGTCGTTATGGTAATTATCACTACGAATTATTCTTATTAATCGCACTAATTAATTGCTTTAATTTAAATCTTTGTTATACATATACATGATTTTTTCCAACAAGTTATTTGTAGAATATATGCATGGGATACACAAATTTACCGTTATTTATATAATTAATTACATTTATTTACCTGTACTCTAGCCTCACTAAGGTCTAATCTCATAGCTAACTCTTCTCTTGTAAAGACATCGGGATACTGAGTTTTTTCAAATGCTCTTTCAAGCTGATGTAATTGGTAAGTAGTAAATGTTGTTCGAGAACGTCTTATTTTCCTAGGTCTTGAATCTCCTAAATCGTCCATGCCTTCTTCAGCCATCTCTCCTTCACTAACTCCATCTGCTTTGGGATCAGACTCTGCAAATAAAACACAAATATATCCAGAATCGTTGTGCTCGTCTCAAATTGAGATATGTAAAACATGTGGAAACATAAATTAATAATGGACTAACTACATGCCAAAGTCGTCCTGGATTAGCATTCAATCTACATAAATAAATTTATATGCTATGGTTTATCAAAGCATTTAAACACATAGGGTAAGTCTATGAATACCAAATATGCAAAGTTCTCTATATGCTGGACAAAAGAGAATCGTCGATTTATTCGACGTTAAACAGGTTAAATTACTAACGTAATATCATTTGCGTCGCTATTGGTCCATGATAAAATATGTATATAAAATGATTTTAATACCAACGAAACACGAATACAAAAACTATGAAGAGCTAGCATATATCTCTTAAAATTTATAAATATATTCAAAAAGGTTTACAGGGGATTATTATATTAATGAAATACGTACGATTCGTACGTCCAAATATCCACGTATTTTCATTTCAAGTGTTTTTATGTTTTCATAATATGAATACATCAAATATATTTCACCAACTGGAGATTTCATTTAAAACTCACGTGGGACCAGATTTAATAATGAGTAAATTACTGACAACTAAAACTTTCCTTCTACTGAAAATGTTTCCAAATTAAACTAACAATTAATATATTTCCAGCCATTAGTTTCAAGAAATTATCTAAATTTAATAATTATGATGGCATTTAGTTAATAACTTAATTAAAGTGTACAAATTAGATATGAGTGCTTGACCTTCAACGAAAATTATACATAATTATGACATTATTGTTCCAATAATTAAATAATTAGCATTACAGAAAGCCTTATAGTTTTGTGTGTTTTTCTTCTTAGCTTAATACCATACCTATAATGGACTAAAAAGTTTAAAGGGCCAAACAGAGTTTTTAGATTATCAGGTACTAAGTGAAGAGCTCTTGAAAGTATCCCCTCGTGTATAACTTTGTTTCATCAATATAAATCCTCCCCTACTTTAATTTACCAACGTTCACCCCTCATCGTATTTAATACAAATGCTAGGAAGCTAGAGAACTGTTAAGTCATTTTTAATACAGATTAATTAATATTTTTAAATAGGTAACTACTTATTTTATACACTAAATAAAGATTTAAAAAAAATCTGTTTCCAATACAAACTCATCCAAAAATATGTTTTCAAGGAAAGACGGATTTGTTTCTAACCCTATAATTTACTTTTCAACTGCCTACTTTGTTACTTTACAAATCAGTTTACTGATAATTTTTTTTCACGCATATTTTCATGAATTTTGTTTGCTTCTCTCAAATATTTAACAAATAAAAGACTAAGTAGTTACTTCAAAGTTTTACTTCAAACTATTTTATTCAATAAAATAGAAAAAACTTGGTGATAAGAATAAACTAACATAAAAATAGACAACATCTTAGTACTTATTAAAACCATTGTAATTTCCCAATAATGAACCTTTTTAAAATTACCTTCAATGGTGTTATTGGGTGATGTAGAACTAGTATTTACTCCCAAGATTTGGTCGATACTATACACTGCACGCGGTCTGGTCTCTTCTGTGACGATGTGTGATCGAGACATAATAATCACAAAAACACTTTAGTAGTCTTTAACACATACAACTAAAAACTAACATAGGCATATAACACCGTTTGAGGTAATACTCTATGTTAACACAATAAACTGTTGATGCCGACTGACAAGTTCTACCACTTGTATAGGTTATTTTGAGGGGTTCGGAGAATCAGCCCCTCCCCCAACCACTGGCCAATCAGAGACGTAATAAGCAACTGAAGTAGGTACGCCTGCGTACCTTGTGACTAACCACGCCGACAGGATTAATGCTTTCGAATCATGATAGTTTTTATTATGTTAATAATAGCTAATGAAATAGATTATATTTATTAAAATAAGATTAACCGTTTGAGAAATAATCAGGTGTTTTATTATTTTATTATGAAATGTAATATTGCTTTAATTTTGTTTGAGTATTTATTTATAGGGTGTTTCGTAGTGATAACAGAATGTAATTTTATGGAAATTGTCATTCGCATGATTGGCTTTTATTATTTATTACTGTATAATATCGAGTTAATTAATTCGTGTACGAAAGAGTTAATTAATTTTACATAGGTATCGCGAAAAATATTTACGAAGGTATTATGTTGATTGTTGATATCGGTACACCATAATTAAAAATATATTTTTATAGGTGGCTACCTATACATACATGTTTTCTTGAATTATAAGCTATCTCAATAGGTACTGTTCTCTTCAAAACTAAATTAGGTATTTCGGTTAATAAAATACTTAGTTTATTACCTATTCACACAGCACAAAGCTGGATACTCGCACCCTTACTATATGCACTAGATCATCCCGATTAAAAGAAATCTAAAATAGACAAGGAAAAAATTTAAAACACATTTCCATTTAAAATAACAATGAAAAGGGCAAGACCTTATTTTCACGTTTAGAAAAGTTGTTATTTTTTTTTTCTGAGAAAAGAAAAGGCAATGTTTTTTTGAAACAGGTAATAAAATTCATATATACAGGGTGTCCTATAATTAAGTACCTTCCTTCAAGAGGGTGATAGAGCTAGAAAGAATAGGTTCAGTTTTGTATATAAATATGTGCGTTAAATCAGTTCATAAGGGAGCTACAACCCCTTATTACCCCCTTGGTAATTAATATAGTTATTTGCCAATTAATCTGAAACGTCTTAAGTTGCAAAAATTAAATTTGGACCATTTATTAATTTCATAATGATACATATCGACGCTTAAGAAACAATACCTCTTATCTCCAAATTAGCAGTTTTACAGGAGACGAAAAAAACTAAGTTTTCTTATTAATAGATATGAAACCTACATGTTATTTTTATCATGGAGATCATGGAGATACGAGTTATTTTATTGTTATACGAGGTATTTTTTAAGTTTTTAAGTAGAGTTTTTGGTATCAATATTAATCTTAGAGATACAAGATATTGGGAACTGTTGGACATAGGAGTGGACATTAATTTAAAATTCTAAACAGAGTTTTGACAAAAATGGAGATACGAGGTATTGTTTCTTAAGCGTCGATATGTATTTTGTCAAATTATTATCTAAATACGACTTGGGGTGAATTTTTGCTATAATTTTTTTTGTCTTATTTTTTTTAACATCTAAAACGGAAAAATGCACCAGTGGTAAAAACGGCATAAAAAAGATGCTCGTACCAAATTTCGATAGCCATCGTTTTGGAGTTATTTGTATTTTAATATTGCAATTACAGGATAGACAGATATGTAATAATAAAAGGTAAGTAACTGCATACATCTACAAAAATAATTTCACAATGTTTTCAGCTATTGTTTTGTAGAGCAATTTAACCCTTTGATCCCTAAGCACCGTAAATCTACATATTATAGAGCGAAGTAGGTAACCAGGATCACCCATACTGATTTCTTGGCAAATTGAGCCTTTTGGATATGCCAAAACATATTGCGCAGTATTAAACTAATACTAAAACGTAATTTGATTACCTATTTAAAATATTAAAACAGTTTATTAAAATAATGAAAAATAAACTAAAATTCAAATAAAACCCAAATTCACATTATAAAACGAGAATAAACTTTCTTTAGTAATGAGTGGTGAGTGTGATGACATGGCTGTGGGTTGTGTCCTAATTAAACTATAATAAATGTCATTATTATTAGAATATGTTATGACTACGTAAGAATCGAAGTGAGGTATTTTTAAGGCCCACTTACCTAATTCATCAAAATCTTTCGAACCATCAAAGTGCACTAAAATTGAATGCAACATATTCAGATGCGGGAGACCTAAGTTAAGGATTTAAGGGTTAAAATATCGGTTTACGCAATGAAGCATGTAATTAAGGACAAACATTTTTCTGTTTACAATAATTTTCTAATTAATAATATTTTAAGTTTGTGTCCTAATTTCAGAAGATAATCAAGAATAAAAAAAATAAATTGGTTATTTATAAACATTTGTTAAATTATATGTATATATACATCAAGTGTATAACTTGATGTATTTTCGTAATTAGTAGACTGGGTCAAATTCCGAGTAAATCAGCGTGTACACGTGAAACATACGAAGGAATATTGCATCAAGTAGATAATGGACGACCGTCGAAAATTAACCCCATTTGGAAACCGATACAAAAAAAATTGGGACATATTATAACAAAAAAAAATGGATACCGGTAGACAAAATGATGGACGCAACAGTCATGTGATAGCCCGTGATAGGACGAATTCTAGATCCTGTTTAAATATTACTAAATAAATATTTTTGTTCTGATAGACTGTTGATTTCATTTTTACTTGCTAATAATGCTGGTAAAAGAGTTGAGGCCGTAAATGCGATTACTATACGGAATCTATTTGTACCATCGTTTAAACCAATGGGAATTATTAGTTCAAATTAATGCCAGTGACTGATCCAGTACAGTAACATGCTTAAAGTTAGCTAGTTGCTAAACGCTGTCTTTCACATTTAATACATGTAACATGTATAGTTTACTCCCTATATTTGGTAGCAGAGAAAAAATACACAGAGGTAGGCCCGGTAATTGCAAATACAAAAAAAATTTTGTGAAAGTCATTAAACATATTAAAAACTTTCGTGGGGCCTGTCCCGACATCCCACTGCCTCCACAACATATTTAACACGTTGTGGGAAATGGTTGGGGAATAGTTCTCTATTATCAGAAATATTTTAATGATAAAAACTTTTGTACTTTAGTTAAATCCTGGTGACTCACAAGCTGTCTCTGAGGTTTAGCAATTATTTAACAATCAGAATATTGAGAATGATATACACGTTATTAACAACAATAATGTAGTATTAGATAGTCCCCACAAACCAGAAAGTTCTTCTTTGTCCCTAGCATACTTTCTTGAACTCGTTGATAGTATATCAACTGTATTACAAACTTTGAGAAATGTCCCAGGAATGCGGGTTAGGAAGAATTATGTGATATTAATTAGTGTCTCACAGAAACATCTTTCAGTTGATAAATTACAACGTTTCTTTAAGTTTGCAAATATCACTTCCGTCGATGTTGATCGATCATTTTCGCTGTACATGTGTTTACACAACAAAGGATGCGTTTTTCAAAAGAAAATATTGAAACTGTGTTGCTCATGCAAATGTTCTCTCTGACTTTGTCGTTTGTACAGGAAAGATGAAAGGTAAGCACTTTTCTAAACACCATGTAACATTTATAATTATTGTCGTATTAACCACTACGACCAAGCATGTGCAATGTAATTTAAAAATAAATATATTGTCGCGGTCGGTTATTTACATATGTTATGCTTGCTCACGTCTGATGCCACTGAATTACTACGGAATTTGGCCCAATCTAGTAATTACCTATTTTAACATGAAATATATTTAAATCGATTAATTGTGCAACATTTGTTTATTATACATAAATGTATGCGGCCCAGTTATTACACAACCCACTGTAAATAACAAATATTATTTTGTTCTCTTTACTGATAATTATACTGACTACACAGCTACTTATTTAATCACAATCACATATAAATCTGAAACGTTACCTGTTTTTAAGAGATTATGTAGAGCAAAAAGTGAAGCCCATTTTAATCTCATATTATGTGTGTATATATATATATATATATATATATATATATATATATATATATATATATATATATATATATATATATATATATATATATATATATATATACATATATATACATAAACAAAAATTATTAATTTAACCAGGGAATGCAGTCACGTGACTGAAGTGAAACAGGTGAATCAGGTAGGATATCTAAAAAATCAGATAATAACAAAAATGAAGTTGGTAATAAAAACCAACAATCACCTAAGTTAATTGGATTTTGGAAAACACGTTGACGAGACAATACGTAAAGTCTATTCCCTGTCCAGGAGTCTATAAGCCCTGATGGCAGGGAAAGCAAACTAAACAGGGATAATAGAAAAATTAATTTACAGGATGATAGTGAGACCGGCCCTAGTAAATATGCTGTTCCGGCCTGGTGTCTTACGAGCGCGACGGTGACGTTACACAAATTGCAGGTACTGGAAAACAAATTTCCTCTCCTCATAAGTAACTTAACAAGATATACCCCCATAAGGGAATTACGATAAATTTGCAACGACATTGTACCTATAGTGGATTATATCAGAGACACTTCACAAAAATTTTCCGAATTTAAACTCTGATTGTACACCAACCGTCAACATTACACACATAAGAGAGTATAACACGCCATTTCGAAGAAAACACAAATTGCCAATTTTCAGACAATATCTTTAGACCGTGCTCCTCCCACAAAGTTAAGGACACTCCCACATTATAAAAGAGTCACCAAAATTCGAAAATTTCTCACCTTTCTCTTCTTTTCCTTTTGGTCGTTTTTGTTATCAAAATTTTTTACTGTGACACTTTGGCTCATCGAAACATGGTCAAAATTCAAAATTATTATACACAAATTTATACAATTTTATATATTCTTTTTGCATTGTTTTAAAGTTTTTCTATCAACAGTGCATGCTTTTGCATGCATAGTTGATTTCTCGTTTTTGGTGTTATTATACATTATTTTATTAGGTGTATTTGCTGTTAAATGATATAAAACAAAACACTGAGATCATAATTAAAAATGTTAAATAATAATTATCGTTACATACATTTAGATTCCATATCATACCAGAATACCAATCAAAATATAGTACAGTTCTATTGTTTGTAATAAATTGTAATTTATAATAAAGAATAGGCTTATTAAAAATTTAATGTCCTAATAGTCTGTTATTTTGCAAAAATAACCCTATTTTGAGATGCATTTAATGCGAAATAACGCCCTAATGTGTTATGAATATCCATAACGCCCTTGGGCATTATAAATTTATGACGCATTAACATTTTCACTAGAATACAACACAAAACAACTAAATGGTGATGCCGTTATTGACAAACAAAATGTGTTGCACAGTTACGGCGTTTACAAACAATTTTGATTATTACTCTCATTTATTGCTCCTGAATATAATAGATTTCAAATTAATCAATCGCAAATGTCAAAGAATTTTAAAATTAAATAACAGACAAACAGAACATTAAACGTTGAAGGCATCACGGTTGTTATAGAATACTGACGTCCTCGGTCGACGTACATTCCCTCGGGTTAGAGGTCCTCGGGAAGTACGTCGACCTCAGTGCGTTATTCTTCTTATAATACCCTTGATACCTTAATAACTAGAGCTGGCAAGTCGTGCGGCTAATCATTGGTGTAACATCAGGTAGATAGATATCTTGTGAGGCAATGACCGACTGGCGGACAAATCGAAGCGAGCTGCGAGACTAGTCCATTATTATATTACGTAGTGTTTACACGCTAATTTATTTCTCTCCTTTGTATTTTATGTGTTATATTGTTGATAATTTTATTTGTTGTATTTTATTGTTGATATTAATTTAATAATAAAATATGTCAGACGTGCGCAAGGGTAGAAAACGGCCATACACTGACAAAGTAAATAAATTTATCAGTGAATTACTAAATTTATTCTAAAATGGTGCTACAATAATTTGTAAGGTGTGCGAGATAGACCTGATGTGCTGGAATAACTATGATTGTAGACATCACGTAAATACTGTGCAGCATAAAACTTAAAAAAATTGCGTGCCTTCGAAAACACAGTTTATGTTCAATTTAGTGTTAATGCTGATTGCCTGTGATGTTCCGCTGAATATACTCGATGAATACAATCCCCAGGTGACGTGACCAAGTCGCACAACCTTACGTAACTATGTATCAATTGTACGCGAAGACGTTGTAAATAAGATCAATGTGTATTAAAAAATACACGACTGTGGTTATGTGTTGACGAAACGACAGATCGTAAAAAAGAATACTATTGTAAATGTTATAGTACGTATACTGGACCCTCTTAAACCGACATTTCCACTATTACTAGCTAGCAGAAGACTAACTAAGTGTACTGGCAAAACAATTACGCGGGTGCTGCTGGAGACGTTAGAAAAATTTGTTCTGTCAACAAGTCAAGTGTTGTTGTTTGTGACTGATGGTGCCGCGACAATGCGTTTGGTAGGCCATTCTCTTCAAGAACATGGTTGTAGGTTGGTACATGTTATATGTAAAGTGCATGCTTTACATCTTGTGGCAGAAACTATTCGACAAAGTTTTTCCAGAGGTAGATGCATTAATAGCAAGTACAAAAAAGTGTTCCTTAAATCTCCTAAACGTCTTCGCGCATTTCACAGCAAGTGTCCCGGTATTTCAGAACCATCACAGCCGATTCTTACACATTAGGGAACATGGTTGAAGGCAGCTTTTTATTATGCTGAAATTTACAAAAACTGTGATACTACAATTCAATCCTGACAAGGCTGCAGCTATTAAGGAGAGTCGGACAAAATTCGAAGATATTTCCATTGAAATAGCATTAAAAACTATTCACAAAAACTATAAAAGACTACATGATGCCATACAAATCTTACAAAATAGTGCGTTGTCGTTAGCAGAGTCACTGCAAATAGTGGACGAAGTAAATCAACTGCTACACTCTATAGGGGACGCAGAAAATGAGTCCATTAGAGAAAAGTTCGCACGTGTGTTAAAGCAAGACACCGGTTTTACCAGATTAAGGCAAATTTGTGGTGGTACTGATGATGCAACTCAAGATTCGTTAAGTGCGTTCAAAGACTATTTTAAGTAAATAAAGCCCTTATCGTGTTATTTCACGTAGGACGCCATAAACGCCTCTTTATGCCCTTGACATATAAATAACTATTATTGCATGCTTTATACTTCATCATAAATGGATGGTTTCGTATGTATTCAGGCAGCAAATTCCTATTAGTTGTCAGATCAAATACACTTATTGCTTTTATATAATTTTTCACTAAACAATTAATACTGTGGAAACTCATTTACGATAAAGATCTTAACATTTTATGAGAGGTGATAGCTTTCCAAACTTTTAAAGGAATTTGTCTCTCGCTTTCATTCATCTTGAAAAGACTGATAATAAATAAACTAGCACTTTTACGATTTAGGATGCTATTTATCATCACATGATTCGGTGTCACTGTCGATGCAATCACAGTTCTCGTAACATCCTGTAACTTTAACGTATAAATATTTCTTGTGCCGTTCCTATGAGATATTATATATTTCATATTTGATATATAAAATTCTATTACTCATATAATACATACCTGTTTTTGAGCTATTTACTATTAGCCCAGTTCCCAGAGAAAAAATAATGACAAAACCTGGGATAAAATAAATCTTATGTAAAATTTTGCGTAAAGTAGGTTTTTGGTAGTAGAAAAGTATATAAAAAAAATCTCAAGGCTCCCATGGTTGCAACATAAAACAAAATGGCGTCGAACTCCCAAAAAATTTTTGTTTTCAAATTAACTTTTAAAACACGCAAAATACAAAAAGAAATCGTAGAGGTTAAAATTAAAGATCATAAAATTCTACACAAAAATGTCCTTACAAAAATTGTTGTGCATTTTCGGGCAAAAAAAAAGATTAAGAAACTGAGTTAGTTCTTCGGCATCAGTTGGGAGGGGGGTCAGTAATCTGCTGAGATTGGTGAAAATATACATTGGCGATCTTTAGATATTTTGAGTCGCTGAATTCAAATACGTTGTTTATTTTGCAATATATGAAGTTTTTAGTTATTAACCATTTTGCTGAAAACATGCAATTCACTGTTCAGAGATGCGTATTTAGTGGAAGATTGAATAAATAAACCATAAGTACTTACATTCTTTGCAATAAATATAGTAGGAAGGTTTAAAAAATAAAACATTTGAATCTCAAAAAGTTCTATTTAAAAGAAATATATAAAATACGAGTTCAACGTTAATTAATTGTAGATAATGTTCATACACATCTTCTATTCCTACATTCTTTCCTCTTTTTCTTCATCTACTTCATCCAAAATAATTTGCAAATTAGTACATCCTTCAATCTGATGGAAGCTACAAACACAACTACAATTTTGTATCAGACTATTTTTTTCTAAAAAAATCACTTCAAATGATTATTAGAAACCAGCCGCCATCTTGAATCCAAATGGTACCTGAAGGTGGCACATCTTCGAAAATGATTCATTGGGGCACTACTCATAGTATACTAAGCGGCAAAATTTTTTTTACAAATAGCCGTTTTTGTTTTGGTTTGCAGTTCTACTAAAATTTTCGTCGAAGTTTTGTATCTGCTCATTTCATGTCTCAACCGCTACACAAAATTTCAATATATACAATCAAAAGAACGAATAGTTATTTTTCGTTCACCGTAGGTCACAATTACAAAAATGTGAGTACTGAAAATACATTTATAAAATATCTGATGTGACCAGCACATAACTTTCTTACACCAGTATATATCGTCCTGATCTATTCTATTTAATTCTTCACTTACCGCAATTAAATTTTAATATCGTAGGTACCTTGAAATATTTCATTAAAATTTTTAAATAATTAATTATCAGCGTCATTCGATACTGTCAATAATAATGCATGTCATATATTTTAATAATTTCTTGTTATTGACATTTTTGTAACTAAATTAGATATTTCAAATGTCAAACTGCCAGATTTATCCTAATCCCATTTTATGAAGTCAAATGCTTACAAAATTTCAGTTTACATCAGCTTTATTTAAGTACTTGGAAAATATATTTTATTGGCTTGATATAGTAGACATGATTTATAATCCTTCATCAATTCATGTTTTTTTGTAAAGTCAAATACAAAAAAGTTTGGGTCCAGTGGATCCCCTTTCAGCTGGTCAATTTTGCTCATCACCGAACTTTTCATTTTCTTTGGCCTTTAGAACAAGTGTACCAAATTAGAAAGCTTTATCTCAAAAACTGTGGTTGCTATCGCGATACTACAGACATGCAGACAGATTTTTTCCATAAAGTTATGTTTTTTCATTATAATTCGTCGAGATCCGTCCAAAAATGCAATAAATTTTTTTTTCCCGAAATTGTACTTTTTTTCTTCTTCCATTCATTATGTCTCTTCTGGTGGTACCACATTCACCAAATTTAATGTGTCACCTAAAATATTGTTGACAATCTTAACTGCCAAATTTTGGGAAGTCTCCTATTAGTATTTTCTGAGTTATCGCGGATACAGACAGACAGACACACGCACACACGCACACACGCGCAAACGCGCACCCACGCGCACACCCCCACACGCACGTACGCACACACGCATGCACGCACGGACAGACATAATTCGGAAAATAATAAGAATGGATTCGAACGGGTTCAAAACGTATATATCAATCAAAATCTCGAGGTTGAAAAAAAATCACGATTACTATACTTCCTTATATTAAATATAAGAAAGCAAAAAGCTTCGATTTTAAGATAGATGCATTCTATTGCAAATTCCTGTTCAATACGATTTATACTGAAAAAATGGTCATTGCTGATTAAAAGTAAATGCCCTTAGCTTTAATTTGCTTTTTTTTTCATGTGTCAGTGTTAATTTTTCATCATTTAAGAACATTTTGAAATCAAAATTTTGTAAACTATAGAAATCGCAAAAATTACAAACAATTTAAAGTCAACTTATTTTCTGTCCAGAACATTTGAACATTTTTGACTACCATGATATCGAAAAGTAACATTTGAAGATCCCAAAACCAAATGGACTAGTTATATTAACAATATATTCCAAGATATACATACTTAATTTAATGAAGTAAACTCTAAAAATGACAAAAAAAGTTTTGATTTTGTTTTTCAATACAAAAAGCAAATGCTAAAGTTAAGCATTTATATGATAGTGAAAGCAGTACTCTTCCCCTTTAAAATGGTTGTATTTTCATTACGATCCGATCATTTCTTCAAAAGTTATTAAAGTTTTTGTGACGAAACACGCTTTGTCTCGCGACCCCAAACTTTGATTCTTCATTTACGCGAAGACGGTTGCATGTACAAAATTTTCTTTAAGAACATTATTTTGTGTAGAATTTTTATCTCTATGATTTTTCTGTATTATGCGTGTTGTAAAAGTTATTAAAAAAAACAATTTATGGAAGTTTGATGTCGGTAACATTGATAACGTTTTTATACTTTTCTACTAGCAAAGACCTACTTCTATGCAAAATTTCACATTAAGATCATTTAATCTCAGCTCAAAATATGGGCAATATATGAATTTGCACTTCCCATGTGTAAATGAGATTCATCATGCAAAACTGATATATAGACAAGTTACATGTAAATTTACATATTTCAAATGCCTCAGTGGTGAACCAGATTTTTTTTTCATATTTTATATGTGCTCGTGGGGACACCTTGCGTGAATATTTATATCCGCCGTCTATGTCCGAAGGAGCGCGAGCATATCTGAGATTCGGAAGCGATAAGGATAGCTATATTTAGTTTGTGTGTAATGTGGACGTAGAACTGTCCTCATCTACCTACTGACGTAAGACAGCACTGGTATCTGATCTACCCCACATAAGTGCCTTAGAATACAGCATTCGCAATGTCACGTTAGGCATGCTGAAAAAAAAGTGCATGAGCGAATCTGGCACCGAGTTCATCTGCGGCTTTGTTTGCTACCTTAAACAATCCTACAGTCTCATGAATCATGATGTTTTACCAACTGTAAGAGTGGATCCGAACTTCAGTTATGTTACATGCCATACTCAGTACTACTCTGCCATGTTACGGTTAAAGTGAAAAATCCGGAAAATATACATAATCACCGGACATTATGAATAATCACCGACAACTTTGGAGAAAGTAATAAGTTTATGATTTGTAATAAGATTTAATCACATTTACCAGTGACTTTGCATAATTTCCAAGCACCGTTGGGAAATGTGATAAATCAATAAGTTTTCCTCACCTTTACCGGCGATTATAAAAAATCCCCATGCTCCCTTAGAAAATGTGATAAACCATAAAAGGTATGTTAGATGCAATATGTGAATTTGGTTAATACCTGAAAAAATGCCCAGAAGTAGTAATGGGCAAATAAAATGTCCAGTACCCATTATTTAATTTCAACTAGTATTGCACATCATAATATGCTCAAAACTAGTTCTGGTAATTTTGACAATATACCTAATTACTGGTTGTACTAGCCACAAACATTATAAGAAAAAGTGGATAACTTATAAATATAACAAAATTTTATTAGTTTACAACATGCATATGCACATTATTGATTTCACTGCATTCCTTGCTCTACAGTAACCATTCAAACTTATGTCATTCCTCTTAATATTCCTTGGCCTAAAGTGGCCTTTAAAATGACATTACAAAATGTATGCGCAACGGGCTCGGCACCGAAAAATGAAACATATTTATTGGATTATCCAATGATTGTTGGAGATTATGCGAAATAACCGGTTAAACTGATTAACATTTAAGAATTTATCACATTGTCCAACCAGCATTGGAGATTTTTTATAATGACCGGAGAAAGTAATAAAAACAATATTATTTCTCAAATTAACCGAAGTTATTAGAAATAATGCATATTCTCCGGTGATTATGTACAATACCCAGATAATCACATTCGTCGTAACACATACATTCCAGGCTCAAGAGGCCTCGACCCACCGTTGACGTGGGAGGTATACACGAGGAACGGACAATCTAGGATGAATACTTTTATGAATAATCATCATCTTGAGGGCATCTCTGTCTAATTGGCGCAGCACGTCTACCGACCACTTTAGTGCTCTAAAGGAGTAGAGTAGAACGGGAATGGCTAGCATATTAGACACCTTACCCTTCCCCGAAAGTTCGGAAGACCAAATCTTTCAGAGCCGGTGTCTGTACTTGCTGCGGGAAGGATCCTTTATTTGTTTTACATCCTGGATGTGCCTTTATGTTGCACACTCAGGTATGTATAAGTCTCTCCAGCATCCAGATATCGTAGGATGCTGCCGTTTGTAAACTGTACTTCTTCAGAGACTTCCTCGCATCGTCCTCTCTTGAGGTAGACGACTGCACATTTATGCAATCCGAATTCCATACTAATAACCCGCGTATTCGGTATATTTAATGTTTGTAACTTGCTAACACTCTAACTTTAATTGGGCAACACTAGATAATACAAACTTATGTAAATTAAAAGATGACTTGGTCGAAAAGAACAATTACTTTATTCAGTAGAAATTTATTAATAATGTCAGGTCCTATTTCCCTATCCTTTAGCTAATAGGTTCTATTTATATTTCTAATGACAACAACAAGAAAATAAATTTATTAAATGGTTAAAATAGAACAAAATACCTCGCCCGCCTTGAACGCTCAGTCCGAAGCCGATCCAACATCCCCGTGCATGATAACATCGTAGCAGTTAAGGTATCGGGCGGAGTGAGGCCAAACTGGACTTAATGGCTAATTTAAAACTAAGAATAACAATTCCTATCACTTAAGAGGGTATACTTGTAATTAGAATTGGCATATAAAAATTAAAGATATGTACATATTAACGACTTAAAATAAAGAGTATAAAAGTAGAATTGTATATTAGATGTACTAGACTTACAAAACATTGCATCTGGGTAAACAAGAAAAATTCTGTACGTAAAAAAAACTCTATAAAAACGATTATGAAACTGAACGGGAATGTCAGCACCGCTTAATTTTTAATTAAAAAATGTTTGTTTATTCCAAAATGCTTTGAATTTAATAGAGTTTTGTAAAATGTAAAGTCTGGAAAAGAAATTTTGAATATCATACAAAATTGACAAAAAAAACGAAAGAAAAAATATAAATAAATTTTGAATTTTGTTATTTATAGTAAGGACGTGGCCTAAAGTGGTGGCCGAAAAATTAGTAACGCCTGATAAGATAATTTGTGTAAATCGATAAGGCACGTTATGCTCTCTAATTTGAATAATGTTGACTGTTAATGGATTATATATCAAATTAAATTCTTGTCATAAAATTACAAGATGGTCACCTTTATTTACGTTGTTGCTTGGGCTTAGTTACTTGCATTAATACAAATTTAAAATCAAATTCCTACCTGTCAATGTGACAATACGATTGTCGTTTTTATGGAATGTCAAAATTTAACAAATCGGCAATTCTTGTGGAGAATTTGCAAGATAGCCGATATACGTATATTTATATGTCATGTATTAATAAATACTGGTCGTACATAATATATAATTACGTATACATCTTGGGCACTACAGCGTTTATGGCCCTTATCGTGTTAGATCTAATTTTTACGCCCCCGGCTATAAACGCCTCTTTATGCCCTTGATGCATAAATAAATATTATAAACTTATTTTTGTTTCTTCTTGCTTAATAGTGCTTTTCTTCTCTTTTTAAATATTCAGTTTCTTATGACTGAAAATAATAATTATTACGATTTGATGTCTCACTGACACATTTACTTTTTTCAGGTTATACCATTTTTGGCCAACTACTAAAATTTGGATTATTTCGGAGATGCTTACTGCTCAACGATTATTTTTCGACTTCCCCTGGCATTTGGCTCTCAAAGGTATTTATAGTTCCTTCCAAAGCCAACCAAAAGTATGTTAATTTATCAAATTAATTTGTAAATATTTCAGAAAACTTCTTTCAATTTCTTTTATAGTGTCTTTCACTATGATAAACAGCTTTCTTATATCTCTATCATTTTGCTATCACTTATACTCCTGTACGAGCACTAATAATGTCGCTAATGTCGCACTAATACTTGCACCTAACTTTCTTGCCCCTACACACTTCTTACACTGCGTTACCTCCATTTCACTATTATAAAACTAATCTAAAACTAATACATACCCTTTACAAGGTGCTTTCATTGTCTACTTAATTTTATACCTCTTACAAATAAATTCTTAATTTTTAAATCTTTTCTCATTTCATGTAGTTTACATGTTTTATACTCCATTTTGTTGATGTGCAATCAAAGATATAATTAATACGCTAATTATTTGCCAAGTTACAATTCCCTGATATATCAAAATTCAATAATAGAATTGCTTATGCTTATATTTATAATCTCAAAATGTTAGGAAAGTTTCAGTAAATTCATATATTTTAAGCTTTGTTTTTCAATTTCTGGTATATCATATAAAATAACAATCTAACAAACAGGTAATCTTTTACTCTTTCTTTATTAGATTATACAGGAAGTTTCAGGTATGCAGTCATTAATTTTTAGGGGTGATTCTTCTTCAAAAAATATTTAAAAAAATTCCTATAAACATGGGTCCGGAAATCCTCTTGATGAAGCTAGAGTCTTCTGAAGAGGGCACCCAAAATTGGTATTTTACTATCTCAGGAACCCTTTAAGCTACAATGACCACTTTTTGCACGTGGTATAAAATCAATGAAGGTTATTATTTTTGTGTTATCCACCAAGAGTAAATTCAATCGTAGCGTAAAATGGGAGGGCGATTTTCTTGTGTATTTTTTGAGATTGTCTTATTGGAATACGATTCTTTGGTTAAAAAACACAAAAAGCTTGTCTTGTTGTAACGCCATAGGACCAACCGTATTCGAGAAACATGAATCTAAGGAAACATATATTCCCCAAGCCTCAAAAACGGGAAATAAAGATGTGCTTCGCTCTCATGCGTCATTTTGAAATTGAAAAATATCGTAGTTAATCAATTTCCTAAAATAACAAATGAAAAATTGTTTTACGTGACACAGGTCCGTACCAATGAGGTAAGCTGGGGATTGATTGCTCATTCATATGTATCGATAAACCTATCAACATATGAATAAAAATAAACATTTTAGTGAAATTGCATTTATTTATTACTCTCTAGGATAACTGAGGAGAAACAATCCATTATTACTAAATTACAGGTTTTGCAGATTAACAAATTAAATTAAATGTTCAAAATGGCCACTCAAGCTGTTAGACGATAATCCATTGAAGCGTTCAAAAATTCCTGGCATGATTTCACGTGTTTCTTTAGGTTCATATTTATCGAAAATGGTTGGTCCTACAGCGTTACAACGAGATAAGCTTTCTTGTGTATTTTTGACCAATGACTCATATTATAATAAGACAATCACAGACAAGACACATAAAAAAAATTTGAAGAGAGAAGTAAGCCCCCTTCCCATTTTACGCTCCCATGATTGAATTTACTATTGGCGTATAACATAAAATAATGACCTTTATTGATATTAGACCACGTGGAAAAACTGGTCACTGTATCTCAACAGTTTCCGAGATATTAAGTAAAATCTCAATTTTAAATGCCCCTTTCAGAAGGCTCTAGCTCACTCAAGAGGAATTTCCGGATGCAGTTTACAGGAAATTTTTTTAATATTTTTTGAAGTAGATTTACCCCTAAAAATAAATAACTGCATGCATGTCTTTAGCACACTGTATTTATAATTGTTTTTATATTTTACGTTTCAAACAATAATGTTAAATTTAGTGTGATTATTAGTTTGTGTGTGATATTAGTTTATTAAAATTTTATATGTTCTTCGTTTAATGTTTCAACGTTTAACATTTGTATATTTACAATATATGACTTTAGATATATAATACTCCTCTATTATCCTATAATATAAAAATAGCACTTATATTCTTGTACAAATATTCGGGTTTTTCCAAGTTAAAGCCGAGCGTAATAATTGGTTTCAAGGTACATAATTTAATAAGATTTACTTAATGACTGTTTGTTATTAACTTTTACTAACCGACCCTTAATTTTCAACAGGATAATAGGTAAATTCAGATAGGAAATAATAAATACATAATCCTAATAAGTCACTTTTCCTCTCCTTAATATTTTCAATGGCAGTAATTATATTTGAATTAAATTTGTATTTAATTTTTATTTCATTAGTAATGATAGTGCAATAGACGACAAAGCCAATAACCTTTATGAATTGTTTATTGTTTATATTCATACATTCTAATTATAAAAAGTCTGTAACTACAAAACAGACAATTTTCAGTAGAAGCTTTTTATGTTACAACTATTATATTTTTGATATTTCACATTTTTGTTCCAATATATTTTCATATAAAAGTTGCCCATAAACCTTAATAAATTCATTTATGCAAAATTTGTAGATCTATTTTTGAAAAAATGCTTCTTAATTTGTTACTTTATACATTCACACATAAAACTGAAATATATCATAGATTTAGAAAATATGTATCTACTTTTTTTTTTGAAAAGAGTTAACACTGCATAGTGTGAAAGTTAAACAACAAAAAATCAGAAATGGTAGAGAACATTTATGTTAATAATCATTTTATATGTTTTAGTGTCGACTGGTGCAGAATGCAATATTCTTCCTGCCAAGAATTTCGAAAAAAGGGTTTTTAATGAAAAAATATCTGATGTGGTTTGATTTTAAAAAATCATTCCGATTTAATTTCTCACCTCACCTCAATTAAATTTTAAAAGTCTACCTTGAAGTGCTTGAAATGTTTCATTACAAATGTTAAATAATTTGTTATATTATCACTGTAGAAATCTGGAGGTAACATGTGCATATATGACAGAATATGTTACCTTATAGTTATTTTGGCGAGTTCCGTAACATCCAAAGTTAATACGAAAAGTGCTAAAAGTATTGATGAATGTAACACTCACACACATGTACATGTTATTAACTAGCAATCACAAGAATAAAAGTGTATGCACCCACTAAAACATTTTCCACCTTCTAGCCATAAGCATTGACAGTTTCATCCACACTAATCCAGACGTATTTGTCACTCAGTTTAGAATATATATTTTTTTAATGCTCACATCTCTGATAAACATTTTTTTCTTAATGTCGTTTCCGATGGCACCTGAATATTGCTATGCTGCACCATTTCAAAAATTGTCTATACATATAGTAAATTATCTGTAATATCACCACACACACTTTTTATGACTGTCTGCTAATGTTTGCTTTGATGTTGCACGAAAGCACTTTTTTACAGCTTATACTATTTATGTATCAACGTGTTATTCATATAGACGTTTTATAAATACTGTGTATTTAGAGTATTTAACATGGGATAATAGACGTAACCTTGATAGCAGCCAAGGAGGATCAGCCTATATATCTGTCTGTGCATTTTCATTGCTATTGGATACTCGACAATAATGATCATTCACGCATCAAGATGACGGTCAGTAAGTAATTAGCAGGGCTGTCAAAAATGTTCCGTGGGATAGTGGCGTACGCGAAATTAACTAATACGAGAAACAATAAACTGTTACAATTTATAACAATGTATGTAAAACTTATCCTCTTAACTAGCTTGATAAACTAGCTTGCTTATCACAAACTGGAGAAGATGTGTAGGCATTCTGCAGCATTAGGTAAGTTTCTATGGTTGTCTCCATGAGTGAAGTTCGCTTTGGTGAAAATATATTCTTATATTTGAAAACGACCGTTAGACATCTACTGATGTAATACACGCATACGTAAAAGAGTCCTTGAACGCACTTAACGGATCTGGGGCTGCACCATCACATATTTGTCTTAAATTTGGTAAAACCGGTGTCTTTATTTAACACACTTGCAAGCTTTTCTTTAACGCGCTCATTTGTTGCGTCACCTATATCGTGTAGCAGTAGATTTACTTTACTGTTTTCTAATTTTTTTATGCTTTCATGTAATGGTTTATAGTTTTTCGCAATATTTTTTAAAGCTGTTTCAATGGAAATATCTTAGAATTTTGTCTGGCTTTCCTTAATAGCTGCAGCTTCATCTGGATTGAATTGTAGTATCACAGCTTTTATTTGTTGGAAATATTCAGCATAATAAAAAGTTGCGTGCCACCATGTTCCCAACGTGTAAGAATCGGCTGTGGTGGTTCAGGAATACCGGGACACTTGCTATGAAATGCACGGAGACGTTTAGGAGATTTAAGAAACACTTTTTTTGTACTTGCTATTAATGCATCCACCTCTGGAAAACCTTTTCGAATAGTTTCTGCCACAAGATGTAAAGCATGCACTTTACACGTAACATGTATAAACGTACAACCTTGTTCTTGCAAAGAACGGCCTACCGAACGCATTGTCCCGGCGCCATCAGTCACAAACATCAACTCTTGACTTTTTGACAGTTCAAATTTTTCTAACGTCTCCAGCACCACCCTGGTAATTGTTTCGTTAGTACACTGACTTAGTCTTTTGCTAGCTAGTAACAATGGAACTGTTGGTTTAAGAGGGTCCAGTACTCGTACTATAACATTTAAAATAGAATTTTTTTTATAATCTGTTGTCTCATCAACAGATAACCACAGCCGTGTATATTTTAATTCACATTTCAACTTATTTACCATGTCTACGTGTACAGTTGGTAGATAGTTACATAACGTTGTGCGACTTGGTAACTTCACCTGGACATTGTATTTATTCAACACCTCTTGAAATGGTTGTTTATCGAGTATGTGCAGCGGAACATCAGAGGCAATCAGCATTAATAATAAATCAAACATAAACTATGTTGTCGAAGGCACGCCATTTTTTTATTTTTATGGTGTACACTATTTACGCTTATCCCAGCACATCAAATGTTTCTCGCACATTTTACAAATTATTTTAGCGCCATCATAGAATAAATCCGGGAATTCACCTATGAATTTATTCACTTTGTCAGCAAATGGCCGTTTTCTACCCCTGCGTACGTCTGCCATGCTTTATTATTAAATTAATATCAACAATACAGTACAACAAATAAAATAAAAACACAAAAACAATATGCAATACGCCCAAGTGACTTAACGGGTACACAACTCGAAAGCTAATAATAGACTGGACTGGAGAAAGAGTTTCGCGGTCAAGGTGAATGCCGGCGACAGTTAAATACATCTGTACTCTACGACCAAGATACACAGAAACGATTTGTAGCTTTAGTAATTAGTTTTTTGTACAACTGATCTTAATTGGTCACTTTATATGCTTTGCTTGAGGGCTTAAAGTATTACCTTATAGCCCGAAGGGCCGTAAAATGATTAACTAAGGCTTTTAATTTATTTTTCATATAACATTTTCGACTTCTGAAGCAGTAAGTCTAACATCACAGCCTCTGCAGCTTCGGTAATTTCTAGTGGAATACAGGAAAATAAATGTCCATTATCTTCCATTTCCAATTCAACTGAAAAACACAAAACACCCTATTCAATTTTGCTGCAGGACATTAGGCTGCAAAAGTTGTTACTGATATTAGTACTGAAAAAAAGAAAAAGAACCTATTCAGATACCTTAAAAACTGAGGTGGCCATTATAATAAAACCGAAAGATCAGTCTCAAAAAAATTTAACAACAAAAACTGATATTCTAAATAATGTAAACCCCGTGGATAACAACATTAGATATTCAAAAATAAAAAAAAATAAAAGAAAACCGGTATTTTGGTGGGGTGTTCCACTATTGAAGAAGTTTCAAAACTCAGATTTCAAAAACTAAATTAAATCAAAATTATGATATTAAGGATATTAAAAATCGTATAAGAATTGTAGGCATCTCTGAAAAATTTGAAGAAAATGAACTTGTTGAATATGTTAAGTTTCAAAATAAATATTTAGTCAGTGAAAAATCGGAATGTAAAGTCCTTAAATTATGGCCAATCAAAAAAAAAATGTAAATATTTTCAACCCATTTTGAAAGTAGACAAACATTTTTATAGTAAAGTCATGTCTGTTGGAGAAGATAAGTTATTTATTGGATTTGACTTATCTAGTGTTTATAATTCCATTGATATACGTAGGTGTTTTAAATGTATCGGATTTAATCATGTATCAGTCCAGTGTAAATCCAAATTACGATGTCCAGTATGTGCAAGTGAACATTCTATTCAAAATTGTAATTCTGAAATCTTAAAGTGTATTAATTTTTTGGATTATTCAAATAATAACAAAACTGAACTCTATGTCGAAATACCTGCGTGGGACCGTAATTATTTCGTATACGAATAGAATATTGTTGAGTTTAAGCTAAAAATGTCTCTCAGTATAGCTAGAGCTTGTTGTAGAAGCCAGTACCACCGCAGTAAATGAGGCCCCTGATCAAAATAATCATGAGACTGTCACACTAATACTACTACCCCTTCCTTAACTCTACAGTAGATATCTTCTATCAGAATGTACACGGAATAAATACAAAATTGCAAGATCTATTACTTGCACCGTTAACTTGTAAATATAATATACGATATGTACAGCGCTAAGTGTGGCTAGTTAGAAAATGAATACGAGCGATGGCCGCAAACTAGGATGAAATAAGATGGAATAAGACACACCCAGCGAACATAGGGACAGGCTCAGTCTATGCCAGCCAGCTACAATACAATTACACTGTTACGTCCATATCGCTTGTTCAATCGATCTTTGTTAACAGTTGGCCATATTAACCGTTTTACACACGGTATATGCTTTCACAGAGACTTGGATGGATGCGCACATTCTGAATATAGACATTCTTTCCTCCAGTTATATTATTATAAGATGTGACCGCAACTTTGCAGAAAATAATAAGAGTAGAAGTGGAGGTGTACTTATGTGTGTTAAACAAAAAGTATATCTACGTTGAACTCAACCTAGATTTTATACATGAATGTTTGCGTCAAATAGATATCGTCGGTCTTAAAGTAACTATTAATTTTCAGATTATCTTTCTCTTCGGTATATAAATAAGTGCATGTCTCCTACGAGGTCCTTTTTAAGCTCATTGAGTCCTTGAACTATTTAAATGACAATGTTTATTTGCTAGGGGATTTTAATATTCCAGAGTATAATAAAGTTAACATTATCTCAAACGACCGTGCACGTGCGTTGCAACGTTTTTACGGATATTTTGACATTTTTGACAGCGATAAACGATGTTAATGAAGCTTGTGCTATTTTTTATTCAAAATTAATAGATGTCTTTGATAAATTTGTTCCTAAATATATTCCTAAACAGCCTAAATAACCAACATGGTCAAAAATGACATAGTAAGAGATATAAAGAAATAATCTATTAGAAAAAAATACAGACAAACAAAAGTACCGATACTTATAACCAATTCATAGATATTAGAAAAAATAAAAGATGACATAAAACAGTCATATGAGAGTTTTTTATTGAATGTAAAAGAAAATCTAAAAAAATGATCCAAAAAAATTCTGGTCGTATATAAACGATAAAAAAAGAAACAGTTCAATTCCAAATAATATTATATATAAGAATGTTCAGTGAACAAATCCACAAGATATTGTTAACTCCTTTGCTACATTTTTTCAGTGGCTTATCTGAAACCTATTACTAATGATAAATATATCTTTAACACTAAAACAAATCCAAGCAATTTAACAATAACAACGTTTTCTGACGCTGATGTTCTCAAATCACTAAAAAAAAATTAAACCCAAATTCACTAAAGGACCTGATGATATACCTGCTTTTATCGCCAAAGACTGTGCTGATGATTTTACGCGTCCATTAACAATAATATTTAATTTATCCTTAAAGGTATGTGAATTTCCTGACATATAGAAATATTCTAGTTTATGTCCAGTTTATAAAAATGACAACAGAAATTTTGCTTAAAGTTATCGGCCAATAACTATTATTTGCAATTTCGCAAAAGTATTTGAGATTACCTTACATACATCATTAATCAGTCATGTGCAAGGTCAGATGCCCAAAGCTTGTTGTATGCTGATGACTTGAAACTCTATTCTGTAATAAAAAGTGAACTAGATTGTGAAAAGCTTCTAAGTAAGGTTAATAAAGTAAATAACTGGTGTCAACTAAATCGCTTATTCCTCCGAAATTAGGAATAGTAAGGGATTTAATAATATAGCTATTATGATATTACTGTACTATTCATTTGTACGATCAAAATTAGAATACTGCTTGTTAGTACGGTCCCGGAATGTGACCATGTAAACAGCATGTTGAAAAGATTTGATATGTCTAATATGGAGAATAGATGGATAGTTCACTCCATACTGTTTCTGTATACAATTATTTACAATGTGTTTGATTTTACATGTATTTTGGAACATTTAAATTTTCGTGTATCTCGTATAGAAAGTAGATATTGTGAAACATTTTATCTTATTACTCCACGGAATAATTTATTAAAATTTTCTCCTACGTATATTATATGTAACGATTATAACTCATTGCAAGATGACCTTGATATTTATAATTTTAGCATTCAGTCCATTAAGCAGTTCTCTATAAACTGTTCAATTCTTTTTATTATTATGTTTATATAGTATCTAACAATATTACTCTTATTATTTTTTTCACATTCATATATATGTATATATAATGTTTGATATTTGAGGTCAATTTCTTTCTTTGTTAATATTTCTTTCTTGCATAATTATTATTTTTTCTTTTTTGTATTATATTATTTTTTTTTTCGGAATATCTGATGCCGGTCAGTCCTCCCGTGGCCTCCGACGCCTCACGGGAGTTGCGCCGGCGCATCAACTACAGCCACTTCCCACATCCCGCAGGGTTAGTGACTGTAGATACCAGAATCGTGTGCCCTAAGCAGACGGTGAGAACCCAGAATGACTGTCTTCTGCATTTGACCTGCCAGCCACTCGGCTGATTATTGGCAGGCCGGTATGATCTTCAGTTCCGATAGCAGCGTAGGCTTTGTCCCTCCGAGTACACCGATTATAAGGACGACCATTTTTACCGAGTAGCCTGGATACAGCACTTGGAGCTCGTACCGGAAATCGCGATATTTGGTCCGTTTCTCCTCCTCCTTCAAGGTGATGTTTTTCTCTGCAGGTGCCGAGAACTCGATGACATACATCACCTTGAGTTGATGGTCGAGGAGGCCTATGTCAGGCTTGTTGGCTTGGATTAGCCTGACAGTCGGGAACGAGAAGTTCCAGTAATCCGGCATTTCTCGTTCTCGACAACGGACTCAATATCTCCGGGGACGTAAGGCAGCACTGGTGTCTGGTCTACCCCGTACGAGTGCCTTAGATGGTAGTATAGCACTCGTAAAGCCGCGTTATTATTATTATTATTATTGACTTAAGCGACTCACTTTCTCGGCCGTAGCCGGATAACATTCACCGGTTATTATTTTATTTTTTTTTTTCGGTTTCCCGATGCCAGTCAGTCCTCCCGTGGCCTCCGACGTCTCACGGGAGTCACGCCGGCGCATCAACTACAGCCACTCCCCACATCCCGCAGGGTTAGTGACTGTAGATACCAGAATCATGTGCCCTAAGCAGACGGAGAGAACCCAGAATGACCGCCTTCTGCATTTGGCCTGCCAGCCACTAGGCTGATTTTTGGCAGGCTGGTATGAACTTCAGTTCCGAGAGCAGCGTAAGCTTTATCCCTCCGAGTACACCGATTATTAGGACGACCATTTTGACCGAGTAGCCTGGGTACAGCACTTGGAGCTCGTACCGGAGATCGCGATATTTGATCCGTTTCTCCTCCTCCTTCAAGGTGATGTTTTTCTTCGCAGGTGCTGAGAACTCGATGACATACATCACCTTAAGTTGATGGTCGAGGAGGACTACGTCCGGCTTATTGGCTTGGATTAGCTTGACAGTCGGGAACGAGTAGTTCCAGTAAATCCGGCATTTCTCGTTCTCGACAACGGACTCAATATCTCTGGGGACGTTAGGCAGCACTGGTGTCTGGTCTACCCCGTACGAGTGCCTTAGGTGGTAGTATAGCACTCGTAATGCCGCTTTATGCCGGTGGATGTAGGCCGAAATCGCATATACGGGACATGCAGATAGTAAGTGCATGAGCTGTTCCAGCGCCTGATGGCAGGTCCTGCAGTTGATATCAGGAACATCTACACGCCACACGCGGCTACGGTAGGCCAAGGTGTTGATAGCACCATCTTGGCAGGCCATAACGAATCCCTCGGTCTCCCACTTAAGCCCTGCTGACATTAGAAAGGCGAAGGTCAGCCTGGTCGATAAACCCAGTGTTTCTATGTTCTTATAGAAGACACCATGCTGGAGTTTATCGACGTTCTGCCGAAACAGATTTTCCTGTTCGGCAGCTCTGATTGGGGCTTTCAAACGATTTGGCTGAAGTTCGGTGACTGACTCAACATCAGCACCTCGCCGGCCTCCTCGCCTGATGTCAAATGCGAGACCGAGTTCATCTGCGGCTCTTTTTGCTGCCTTGAACAATCCTGCTCCCACTCCTATAGTTTCGTGATGTTTTACGAACCGCAAGAGGGGATCCATGCGTACACTCCAGGCTCAAGAGTCCTCGGCTCCCCCCGTTGACGTGGGAAGTACACACGAGGAACGGACGATCTAGGATGAATACTTCTGTGAATATTCATCATCTTGCGGATATCCCTATCTAATTGGCGCAGCTCCTCTACTGTCCACTTTACTACTCCGAAGGAGTAGAGCAGAACCGAAACGGCAAGCATGTTAGTTGCAGACACCTTGTTCTTCCCCGAAAGTTCGGAAGAACAAATCTTTCGGAGGCGGTGTCTGTACTTGTCGCGGAGAGAATCCTTTATTTGTGTTACATCTTGGATGTGCCTTTGTTGCACACCCAGATATGTATAGATCTCTCCGGCATCCAGATGTCTTAGGATGCTTCCGTCTGCGAGCTGCGCATCTTCAGGGAATTCCCCGCATCGTCCTCTCTTGAGGTGGACGACTGCACATTTGTCTAACCCGAACTCCATACCAATTGCCTGCGTATATTCTTCGACCACACTAAGAGCGTTTTGTAGTTCGTGCTCTCCGGAGGCATGAAGTTTAAGGTCATCCATATAAAATAGATGGGTGACCTTATGCCTCCTCTCTCGGGTGGTACACATTGATATCCGCGAGTTTAGCGGAGCCCAACAGACAACGGTAGCAGTGAGATACAGAAGAGGAGAGAACTCAGGGAGTCACCCTGGAAAACTCCTCTCCTAAATGCCACCTTCTCCTTATTATTATTATTATTTTTCGAAATATCCGATGCCGGACAGTACTCCCGTTGCCTCCGACGCCTCACGGGAGTCGCGCCGGCTCATCAACTACAGCCACTCCCCACATCCCGCAGGCTTATTGACTGTAGATACCAGAATCGTGTGCCCTAAACAGACGGAGAGAACCCAGAATGACCGCCTTCTGCATTTGGCCTGTCAACCATTCGGCTGACTTTTGGCAGGCCGGTATGATCTTTAGTTCCGAGAGCAGCGTAGGCTTCATCCCTGCGAGTACACCGATTATTAGGACGACCATTCTTACCAAGTAGCCTGGGTACAGCACTTGAAGCTCGTACCAGAGATCGCGGTATTTGGTCCGTTTCTCCTCCTCCCTCAAGATGATGTTTTTCTTCGCAGGTGCCGAGAACTCGATGAAACACATTACCTTGAGTTGATGGTCGAGTAGGACTATGTCAGGTTTGTTGGCTTGAATTAGCCTGACCGTCGGGAACGAGTAGTTCCAGTAAATCCGGCATTTCTCGTTCTCGACAACGGACTCAATATCTCCAGGGACGTAAGGCAGCATTGGTGTCTGGTCTATCCCGTACGAGTGCCTTAGATAGTAGTATAGCACTCATAAAGCCGCGTTATATCGGTGGATGTAGGCCGAATTCGCATATATGAGGCATGCAGAAAGTAAGTGCATGAGCGATTCCGACGTCTGTGGCGGGTCCTGCAGTTGATATCAGGAACCTCTACTCAGCACATGCGGCTACGGTAGACCAAGGTGTTGATAACACCATCCTGGCAGGCCATTATGAATCCCTCGGTCTTTGACTTAAGCCCGGCTGACCTTCGAAAGGCGAATGTCAGCCTGGTCGATAAACCCAGTGTTTCTATGCTGGGGTTTATCGACTTGCTGCCGAAACAGATTTTCCTGTTTGGCAGCTCTGATTCGGGCTTTCAGACGATTTGGCTGAAGTTCGGTGACTGACTCTACATCAGCACCTCGCTGGCCTCCTCGCCTGATGTCAAATGCGAGACCTAGTTCATCTGCGGCTCTTTTTACTGCCCTGAACAATACTGCTCCCACTCCTACAGTTTCGTGATGTTTCACAAACCGCAAGAGGGGATCTGAGCTCCTGAGGATATTACATGCCATACTCAGTACTACTCTGCAATGCACGGCCTACATAAATCACCCTGTATATATAAATGATTTGAAAGTGAGTGTCCCAAGTACCGAAATTTTAATATTTGCTGATGACACAACCTTAATAACAGGACAAGTATTTGAATAACATTAGGGAGCTCATGTCTAAAACACAGGCTACTGCTCAAGGCGAGTTTGTAGCAAATAAGTTTAAATCAAAATAAAACTGTCAATGTGCTTTTCTCTCACAGACCCACAAATGATTTTGAAAGTCCGGATAATGTAAAGTTTTTAGGTGTTATTTAAGACGCCAAATAAAACTGAGGCCAACAGAGTGAACATTTATCTAAAAAATATCCAAGAATACGTTTGTTATAAGAACCCTCTCAAAATTGGTTCCTAGGCAGGTTTTGATAACAGCTTATTATAGTCTCATATATTCTCAGATGTCCTGTGGCCTGATAAGTTGGAGTCACACCCCTTGTGCTTGTAGAATTTTTGGGTTACAACGGAAAGTAATCCGTATTATAACTAATATGAGTTATTAGGCAGATGTTAAGCAGATATTTATAGATCTACAATTATTTACTTTCCCTTGTTTATATACACACGTCTGTCTTATGTACGTTAAAAATAATCAGGAACAGTATATAGCCCAAAAATCAATTCATAATGATAATAATCGTAACGCAGATGATATAAGAGTGACTTATTTAAGATTGAAATTTTGTAGAAATAGATGCAATTACTATGTTTTTTAAAAAATTACCTCATATTATTAGATCACTGCCAATTAATGATTTTAAGAAATGTATAAAAATATTCTTAATGATATCAGATACATTGCAGACTGGACATTCATTTATAGTGTATAAATGAATGTCCAGTCTGCAATGTATCTGATATCATTGAACTGTAATATTTTAATGTATTTTAATATGTTACTTTTAATACGTACTTCCTAAGAGATATTCATTGTGTACATATATTGTTTGTAGTTGTATCACTGTTTTTATTTTATTTTTTATATCTGACATATAAAATATTTTTGTTGAGAACACCATTTTATTTTTTCGGTTGCCCGTCGCTGGACAGTCCTCCCGTGGCCTCCGACGCCTCACGGGAGTCGCGCCATCACATTAACCACAGCCACTCCCCACATCCAGCAGCGTTAGTAACTATAGATTCCGGAATTGTGTACCCTAAGCATACGGAGAGAACCTAGAATGACTGCCTCCTGCATTTGGCCCGCCAGCCACACGGCTGATTTTTGCCAGGCCGGTATGATCTTCAGTTCCGAGAGCATCGTAGACTTTATCCCTCCGAGTACAATGATTATTAGGACGACCGTCTTGACACAATAGCCCGGGTACAGCTCTTGGAGCTCGTACCGGAGATCGCGATATTTGGTCCGTTTCTTCTCCTCCTTCAAGGTGACGTTTTTTCCGCAGGTGCCGAGAACTCGAAGACATACATCAACTTGAGTTGATGGTCGAGGAGGACTATGTCAGGATTGTTGGCCTGGATTAACCTGACCGTCGGGAACGAGTAGTTCCAGTAAATCCGGCATTTCTCGTTGTCGACCACGGACTCAATATCTCCGGGGACATAAGGCAGCACTGGTGTCTGGTCTACCCCGTACGAGTGCCTTAGATGGTAGTATAGCACTCGTAAAGCCGCGTCGGTGGATGTAGGCTGAAATCGCATGTATGGGGCATGCAGAAAATAAGAACATGAGCAATTCCGGCGCCTGATGACAGGTCCCGCAGTTGATATCAGGAACCTCTACACGCCACACGCGGCTATGATAGACCAAGGTGTTGATAACACCATCCTGGCAGACCATAATGAATCCCTCAGTCTCTGAATTAAGCCCGGCTGACCTGAAAAAGGCGAATGTTAACCTGGTCGATAAAACCAGCGTTTCTATGTTCTTATAGATGACACCATGCTGGGGTTTATCGACCTGCTGCCGAAACAGATTTTTCGGCAGCTCTAATTCGGGCTCTCAGAAGATTTGGCTGAAGTTCTGTGACTGACTCTACATCAGCAACTCGCAGGCCTCCTCGCCTGATGTCAAATACGAGACCGAGTTCATCTGCGGCTCTTTTGTTGCCTTGAACAATCCTGCTCCCACTCCTACAGTTTCGTGATGTTTCACAAACCGTAAGAGGGAATCTGAGCTCTTGAGAATGTTACATGCCATACTCAGTACTACTCTGCCATGCGTACATTCCAAGCTCACGAGTCCTCGGCCCCCCGTTAAAGTGAGAGGTACACGCGAGGAACGGACAATCTAGGAAAAATACTTCTGTGAATACTCATCATCTTGCAGGTATCTCTGTCTAATTGACTCAGCTCGTCTACCATCCACTTTACTACTCCGAAGGAGTAGGGCAGAACCGGAACGGCAAGCATATTAGTTGCAGACACCTTGTTCCTCGCCGAAAGTTGGGAAGACCAAATCTTCCGGAAGCGATGTTTGTACTTACCGCGGAGAGAATTCTTTATTTGTGATACATTCTGGATGTGCCTTTGTTGTAGACCCAGATATGTATAGGCCTCTCCGGCATCCAGATGTTTTAGGATGCTTCCGTCTGTGAGCTGCGCAACTTTAGAGAATTCACTACATCGTCTTCTCTTGAGGTGGACGACTGCACATTTGTCCAACCCGAACTCCATACCAACAGCCCGCGTGAATTCTTCGACCACCTTAAGCGCGTTTTGTAGTTCGCGCTCTCCGGAGGCATAAAGTTTAAGGTCATCCATATAAAATAGATGGGTGACCTAATGCCTCCAGTCGCTGGGTGGTCCACATTGATATCCGCGGGTTTGGCGGAACCCAACAGATAACGGTAGCAGTGAGATACAGAAGAGGAGAGGACTCACGGAGTCACCCTGGAAAACTCTTCTCCTAAATGCCACCTGCTCTGTCGTGACCCGCTGTGCACTTGGTGTTATGGTGAAACGAGTCTTCCAGAGCCGCAGCAGCTGTTCTATATGTCTCACTAGTGGTGCTGGTACCGCAAGATATTCGAGCAAGTGCAACAATAGCTCATGCGATGTTGTATCAAATGCCTTGCGGTAATCAACCCAGGCCATCGATAGATTTCGCTTGTATTGCACAGAATCCTGTGTAATACAGCGGTCAATCAGTAGGCTGTCCTTGCAACCTGCCATGCTCTTCTTGGCACCACTCTGTTCATGTATCGGCTGGGAGACCGGATCAACAGATCTCATTGTCCTAGCACACAAATTACGTGTGAATATCTTGTAGAAGGAGTTGAGGCAAGTGATCGGCCTATAATTCTTCGGGTCGGAAAGATTCCCCTTTTTGGGGATAAGCACAGTACGTCCCTCGACGAACCAGTCAGGATTCTGCTGCCCCTCGTTCAACCATGAGTTGAAATCTCGTGCCAGACGGCGGTGAGTGGAAGGAAATTTCTTCCACAACCAGTTGCTAATGCCGTCTGGGCCCGGGGCAGCAAAGTTCTTGGTACCAACAAATGCTTGTTGGATTTCTTCCGCACTGATTGCCGGGCACACTTCTTCTGGCTCTTCAAGTTGTCTGAGGCACAGAGCCTCGAAGTGTGCAATTGCTGTAGTGTCGCTATTGAATGGACGCTTCGTTTCGTTGATTTCTTTCCAGAAGGTTTCGACATCTTCTACAGTTAGCGGATTATCTACAACACACTGTGGCTCTTAAAAGAGGCGTGAAGGATTCATACGGTGCAAATTGTTTTGCTTAATGCTCCTCGCCTGCCTCTTCAATGTTTTCTTTATTGCCATGAGCGATCGGATCCTATCTAGACAGTGCTGCTTGACGGTAAGCATCACTGCCAGATTTAGAGTATGGCGTTGACATCTTAATCCGGCTGCTATGCGCCGGATTCTGGGAGTAAAAAATCTATCACTCGTCTTATATTCCACCACGCTCTGGATCCGAGAAGCGTGTTGTCTGGCCGACTATATCTTACCCTCAATTTTTTGTACACGCCGCTTGGTTTTCTCGACCCCATGATTGGTTAACCTCTCACGGGAGACGAGCTGCTTCGCGGCGTTGTACACGGCATAGTTGATTTGTAAGATGTCTGCACCTTCTGGAATTTCCTCTTCGATGACTGCGTTCATTCTAGACAGGTCTTGGGGCTTTAGGTTAGCCCTAGTCTTTAAGTCTACATCGGTGAACTCTAAAGGATGTTTACCATCCTAGTAATTGGGGCTAATCAGGGTACCAGGGCTAACCACCCTGGTACCCTAATAATCTGGTTCCAGCGACACTCAGAAGAAGGGCTCTTCACGATCGACCACAATCGGATAGGGGCCAGAGACAGGTTGGAGGAGCCCCACCGGAAGATCTCAATGTTGACAACAATGGCAATGGACATGGATGATTTAAGTGGACAAGGGAACTAATGGATGACTTGCTGACCTGCCGCGAGAGTAGCGAACCTGAACGAAGTGGATACATGGCGCGATTGCATGCACTTTGGTGCGAAATGCATCCAGAACAGCGCGCCTTCTCTCAACAACACCTGAGAGATCAAGTATCGTTCTTGCGCAGGACAGGTTATGCCTTAACACCAGGGCTAACCTAAAGCCACAAGACCTGGCTAGAATTGACGTGGTCATCGATGGGGAACTTCCAGAAGATGCGGACATCTGGTAAATCAACTGTGCCGTGCACAGCGCCACGAAGCAACTCATCCCCCGTGAGAGGTCAACTAATCACGGGGTCGAGAAAGTCAAGCGGCGTGTACAAAAAATCGAAGGCAAGATACAGTCGGCCAGACAACACGCTTCTCGGATCCAGAGTGTGGTGGGATACAAGACGAGTGGTAGAGCTTTTACTCCCAGAATCCAGCGCATAACAGCCGGATTAATATGTCGACACCATACTCTAAATCTGACAGTGATGTTTATCATCAAGCAACATTGTCTAGATAGGATCCAAGCGCTCATGGCTATAAAGAAAACGTTGAAGAGGCGGGTGAGGAGTATGGAGCAAAACAATTTGTCTCGTACGAATCCTTCACGCCTCTTTCAAGAGCCACAGCGTGTTGCCCCGGGCCCAGACGGCATTAACAACTGGTGGTGGAAGAAATTTCCTTCCACCCACCGCCGTCTGGCACGAGTTTTCAACTAATGGTTGAACGAGGGGCAGCAGATTCTGGACTAGTTCGTCGAGAATGTACTGTGCTTATTCCCAAAGAGGGGGGATCTTTCCGACCCGAGGAATTATAGGCCGATCACTTGCCTCAACTCCTACTAAAAGATATCTACACGTATCTTGTATGCTAGGACACTGAGGTCTGTTGATCCGGTCTTCCAGCAGATACACGAACAGCGTGGTGCCAAGAAGGGCATGGCAGGTTGTAAGGAGAGCCTGCTGATAGACCGCTGTATTACACGGAATTCTGTGCAATACAAGCGGAATCTATCGATGGCCTGGATTGATTACCGCAAGACATTAGATACAACATCTCATAAGCTATTGTTGTACTTGCTCGAATGCCTTGCGGTACCAGCACCACTAGTGAGATGCATAGAACAGCTGCTGCCGATCTGGAAGACCCGCTTCACCGTAACATCAAGTGTTCAGCGGGTCACGACAGAGCAGGTGGCGTTTAGGAGAGGAGTTTTCCAGGGTAACTCCCTGAGCCCTCTCCTCTTCTGCATCTCACTGCTGCCGTTGTCTGTTGGGCTCCGCCAAACCCGCGGATATCAAGGTGGGCCACCAAGCGACCGGAGGCATAAGGTCACCCATCTATTTTATATGGATGACCTTTATGCCTCCGGAGAGCGCGAACTATAAAACGCTCTTAGGGTGGTCGAACAATATACGCGGACCATTGTTATGGAGTTCGGGTTGGACAAATGTGCAGTCGTCCACCTCAAGAGAGGACGATGCAGGAAAGTCCCTGAAGATGAGCAGCTCACAGACGGAAGCATCCTAAGACATATGGATGCCGGAGAGACCTATACATACCTGGGTGTGATACAAAGGCATATCCAGGATGTAACACAAATAAAAGATTCTCTCCGCGGCAAGTACAGACACCGCCGCCGAAAGATTTGGTCTTCCGAACATTCGGGAAAGAACAAGGTGTCTGCAACAAATATGCTTGCCGTTCCGGTTCTGCTCTACTTCTTCTGAGTAGTAAAGTGGATGGTAGATTAGCTGCGACAATTAGACAGAGATACCCGCAAGATGACGAATACTCATAGCAGTATTCATCCTAGATCGTCCGTTCCTCGTGTGTACCTCCCACGTCAACGGGGGGATCGAGGACTCTTGAGCTTGGAGTGTACGCATGGCAGAGTAGTACTGAGTATGGCATGTAACATCCTCAGGAGTTCAGATCCCCTCTTGCGGTTTGTGAAACATTATGAAACTGTAGGAGTGGGAGCAGGATTGTTCAAAGCAGCAGAAAGAGCTGCAGATGAACTCGGTTTGGCATTTGACATCAGGCGAGGAGACCGGCGAGATGCTGATGTTGAGTCAGTCACCGAACTTCAGCCAAATCGTCTGAAAACCCGAATCAGAGCTGCCGAACAGGAAAATCTGTTTCGGCAGCACGTCGATAAACCCCAGCATGGTGTCTTCTATAAGAACATAGAAACACTGGGTTTATCGACCAGGCTGACCTTTGCCTTTCTAAGGTCAGCAGGACTTAAGTCGGAGACCGAGGGATTCATTATGGCCTGCCAAGATGGTGTTATCAACACCTTGGTCTACCGTAGCCGCGTGTGGCGTGTAGAGGTTCCTGATATCAACTGCAGGACCTGCCATCAGACGCCGGAATCGCTCATGCATTTACTATCTGCATGCCCTATATATGCGATTTTGGCCTACATCCACTGGCATAACGCGGCGTTACGAAAGCTATACTACCATATAAAGCACTCGTACGGAGTAGACCAGACACCAGTGCTGCCTTACGTCCCCGGAGATATTGAGTCCGTTGTCGTGAACGAGAAATTCCGGATTTACTGGAACTACTCGTTCCTGACTGTCAGGCTAATCCAAGCCAACAAGCCTGACATAGTCCTCCTCGACCATCAACTCAAGGTGATGTATGTCATCAAGTGCTCGGCACCGGCGGAGAAAAACATCACCTTGAAGGAGGAGGAGAAACGGACCAAATATCGCGATCTCTGGTACGAGCTCCAAGTGCTATACCCAGGCTACTCAGTAAAGATGGTCGTCCTTATAATCGGTGTACTCGGAGGGGTAAAGCCGTTGCTTTCGGAACTGAAGATCATACCGGCCTGCCAAAAATCAGCCGAGTGGCAGGCCAAATGCAAAAGGCGGTCATTCTGGGTTCTCTCCGTCTGCTTAGGGCACACGATTCTGGTATCTACCCTGCGGGATGTGGGGAGTTGCTGTAGTTGATGCGCCGACGTGACTCCCGTGAGGCGTCGGAGGCCACGGGAGGACTGACCGGCATCGGGAAACCGAAAAAAAAATAAAATAACAATAATAATAATAATAATAATAATAAGGGATGCGCAGGACCGACAACCTCCGCGCGGTGCACCCTGGACAGGCAGGGGCAACTCTGCCTGACAAATGTCGGCCGGGGAGACCAAGGCTAACCACCTAGTACCCGTACGACTTCTGGCTCCTTACAACTTGAGAAGAAGGGCCCCTCACGATCGACCCCAAGCGGATGGTGATCAGAGACAGACGGGAAGGTCCTCACCGGATGGTCTCAACAACGACAACATTAGCTATTAACACGGACGCTTTAAGTGGACGTGGGAACTTCGGGATGACTTGCTGACCTGCCGCGAGAGTAGCGAACCTGAGCGAAGGGGGTACATGGCGCTATTGCATACACTTTAGTGCGAAATGCATCGCGCCTTCTCTCAACAACATCTGAGAGATCAAGTATCCTTCTTGCGCAGGACAGGTTACGTAAGGGCACCCCGTCAGCAGAGAGAACTGCCAGCCGCAGTTCCACCGCGGCAATTATCAGCTGATGGGGAACATCCCCTAGATTCCACCGATGTAGACTTAAGGACGATAGTTAGACTTAACACCAGGGCTAAGCTAAAGCCACAAGAACTGGCTAGAATGGACGCGGCCACCGATGAGGAACTTCCAGAAGATGCAGACGTCTTGAAAATCAACTGTGCCGTGTATAACGCCGCGAAGCAACTCGTCCGCCGTGAGAGGTCAACCAATCACGGGGTCGGGAAAGCCAAGCGTCGTGTATAGAAAATCGAGGGCAAGATACAGTCGGCCAGACAACACGCTTCTCGGATCCAGAGTGTGGCGGATTACAAGGCGAGTGGTATAGTTTTTACTCCCAGAATCCGGCGCATAGCAGCCGGATTAAGACGTCAACACCGTACTCTAAATCTGACAGTGATGCTTATCATCAAGCAGCACTGTCTAGATAGAATCCGAGAGCTCAGGGCGATAAAGAAAACATTGAGGAGGCGGGTGAGCAGTATGGAACAAAACAATTTGTTCCGTACGAATCCTTCCCGCCTCTTTCAAGAGCCACAGCTTGTTGTAGAGAAGCCGCCGACTGTACAAGATGTCGAAACCTTCTGGAAGAGAACCTACGAAACGACGAGTCCATTCAATGGCGACACTTTAGCAATTGCACACTTCGAGGCTCTGTGCCACAGACATCTTGAAGAGCCAGAAGAAGTGTGCCCGGCAATCAGTACGGAGGAAATCAACAAGCACTTGTTAATACCAAGAACTTCGCTGCCCCGGGCCCAGGCGGCATTAACAACTGGTGGTGGAAGAAATTTCCTTCCACTCACAGCCGTCTGGCGCGAGTTTTCAACTCATGGTTAAACGAGGGGCAGCAGATTCCGGACTGGTTCGTCGAGGGACGTACTGTGCTTATCTCCAAAAAGGGGGATCTTTCCTGCCCGAGGAGTTATAGGCCGATCACTTGCCTCAACTCCTGCTACAAGATATTTACACGTATCTTGTATGCTAGGAGACTGAGGTCTGTTGATCCGATCTTCCAAGAAGGGCATGGCAGGTTGCAAGAACAGCCTGCTGATAGACCGCTGTATTACACAGGATTCTGTGCAATACAAGCGGAATCTATCGATGGCCTGGATTGATTACAGCATGGCGTTTGATACAACATCGCATGAGCTACTGTTGCACTTGCTCAAATGTCTTTCGGTACCAGCACCACTAGTGGACATATAGAACAGCTGCTGCCGCTCTGGAAAACTCGCTTCAAATAACATCAGGTGCACAGCGGGACACGAGAGAGCAGGTGGCATTTAGGAGAGGAGTTTTCCAGGGTGACTCCGTGAGTCCTCTCCTCTTCTGCATCTCACTGCTAGCGTTGTCTGCTGGGCTTCGCCAAACCCGCGGGTATCAATGTGGACCACCATAAGGTCATTCATCTATTTTATAGGGATGACCTTAAACTTTATGCCTTCGAAGAGCGCGAACTATAAAACGCTCTTAGGGTGGTCGAACAATATACGCGGACCATTGGTATGGAGTTCGGGTTGTACAAATGTGCAGTCGTCCACCTGAAGATGAGCAGCTCGCAGACGGAAGCATCCTAAGACATCTGGATGCCGGAGAGACCTATACATATCTGGGTGTGCAACAATGGCATATCCAGGATGTAACACAAATAAAGGATTCTCTCCGTGGCAAGTACAGACACTGTCTCCGATTGATTTGTTCTTCCGAACTTTCAGGGAAGAGCAAGGTGCCTGCAACTAATATGCTTGCCGTTCCTTTCGGCTCTACTCCTTCGGAGTAGTAAAGTGGACGGTAGATGAGCTGCGCCAATTAGACAGTAATACCCGCAAGATGATGAATATTCACAGTAGTATTCATCCTAGATCGTCCGTTCCTCGTGTGTACCTCCCACGTCCACGTGGGGGCCGAGGACTCTTGAGCCTGGAGTGTACGTATGGCAGAGTAGTACTGAGTACGGCACTTGACTCAACTCCTGCTACATGATATTTACACGTATCTTGTATGTTAGGACACAGAGGTAAATTGAGTCGGCCTTCCAGCAAATACACGAACAGCGTGGTGCCAAGAAGGCATGGCAGGTTGCAAGGATAGCCTGATGATAGGCCGCTGTATAATACAGGATTCTGTGCAATACAAGCGGAAACTATCGATGGGCTGGATTAATTACTTCAAGGCATTTGATACAACATCGAACGAGCTATTGTTGTACTTGCTCGAATGTCTTGCGGTACCAGCACCACTAGTGAGATATATAGAATAGCTGCTGGAAGACTCGCTTCACCATAACATCAGGTGCACAGCGGGTCATGACAGAGCAGGTGGCATTTAGGAGAGGAGTTTTCCAGGGTCAGTTCCTGAGTACTCTTCTCTTCCGCATCTCACTGCTATCGTTGTCTGTTGAGCTCCGCCAAACCCTCGAATATCAATGTGGACCACCCAGCGACCGGAGGCATAAAGTCACCCATCTATTTTATATGGATGACCGTAAACTTTATGCTTACGGAGAGCGCGATCTACAAAACACTCTTAGGCTGGTCGAAGAATATACGCGGGCAATTAATATGGAGTTCTGGTTGAACAAATGTGCAGTCGTTCACTTCAAGAGAGGACGATGCGGGGAATTCCCTGAAGATGCGTAGCTCGCAGATGGAAGCATCTTAAGACATCTGGATGCCGGAGCGACCTATACATAGCTGGGTGTGCGACACAGGCACATCCAAAATGTAACACAAATAAAGAACTCTCTCCGCGGCAAATACAGACACCGCCTCCGAAAAATTTGGTCTTCCAAACTTTCGAGGAGGAACAAGGTGTCTGCATCTAATATGCTTGCCGTTCCCGTTCTGCTCTACTCCTTCGGAGTAGTAAAGTGGGCGGTAGATGAGTGAATATTCACAGAAATATTCATCCTAGATCGTCCGCTCCTTCCACGTCAACAGGGGGGACCGAGGACTCTTTAGCCGGGAGTGTACTCATGGCAGAGTAGTACTGAGTATGGCATGTAGCATCCTCAAGAGCTCAGATCATCTCTTGCGGTTTGTAAGACATCACGAAACAGTAGGAGTGGGAGCAGGATTGTTCAAGGCAGCAAAAAGAGCAGCAGATGAACTCGGTCTCGCATTCGACATCAGGCGAGATGGCCGACGAGGTGCTGATGCAGACTCAGTCACTGAACTTCAGCCAAATCGCCTGAAAGCCCGAATTAGAGCTGCCGAACAGGAAAATCTGTTTTGGAAGCACGCCGATAAACCTCATCATGGTGTCTTCTCTAAGAACATAGAAACGCAGAGTTTATCGATCAGGGTAACATTCGCCGTTTTAAGGTCAGCCGGGCTTAAGTCAGAGTCCGTGGGAATCATTATGGCCTGCCAGAATGGTATTATCAACACCTTGATCTACCGTAGCCGCGTGTGGCGTGTAGAGGTTCCTGATGTCAACTGCAGGACCTACCGTCAGGCGCCGGAATCGCTCATGCTCTTACTCACTGCATGCTCCATATATGCGATTTCGGCCTACATCCACCGATATAAAGCGGCGTTACGAGTGCTATACTACCATCTAAGCCATTCATCCGGGGTAGGCCGGACACCAGTGCTGCCTTACATCCCCGGAGATATTGAGTCTGTTGTCGAGAACGAGAAATACCGGATTTATTGGAACTATTCGTTCCCAACGCTCAGGCTAATCTAAGCCAACAAACCTGACATAGTCCTCCTCGACCATCAACTCAAGCTGATGTATGTGATCAAGCTCTCGGCACCTGCGGAAAAACGTCACCTTGAAGGAGGAGGAGAAACGGACCAAATATCGCGATCTCCGGTACGAGCTCCAAGAGTTGCACCCGGGCTATTGGGTCAAAATGGTTGTCCTAATAATCTTTGTGCTCGGAGGAATAAAACCTACGCTGCTCTCGGAACTGAAGATCATACTGGCCTGCTAAAAATGAGCCGAGTGGAAGGCAGGCCAAATGCAGAAGGCGATCATTCTGAGTTCTCTCCGTCTGCGTAGGGCATATGAATCCGGAATCTACAGTCACTTACCCTGCGGGATGTAGGAAGTGGCTGTGGTTAATGTGCTGGCGCGACTCCCGTGAGTCATTGGAGACCACGAGAGAACTGTCCAGCGATGGGCAATCGAAAATATATTTCACTTTCTACATATCCATATTACAAACATTGTATAATTTTTCACTGGAGTGTGAATAAACAAGTAAAGAAAACCCACAAATACTTAGAGTTGCGTGTGGATACTTTAGATGTTCATCCAAAACGCTGCAGATTACCTATATAAAGAATATATTATAGTATTTTATTAATTATTTTTACAAAATTAGAACACAAAAGTAATATGAGCAAAAATGATACCTATATGTATACGTGTATACATATAGATACAAACCAATAATATATATTTAATATTTGATCTTGAAACTTATATTTACTAGTAAATAGCATAAATAAATTAGTTGTTTTTCTAACAAAAAATTATATACTTCACTAGACAAATACATATGGCTCTTTGTGTTTTGACCAAGAAATTGTCTTTACTTCTACTTGTGTATTTGTGACAAATTTGTAAGATTATGTTCATTTCTACGGAGGTAAATACAAATATTTATGAAAAATAATTGCCTTATATCTTATGTCTAGTATCCCTACTATGACAGGGTATAGATCCTACTACCAATATTACGAACTCCTTAATGATATTGTTATCCAAAATTTATTTATTTCCATTTAAACTACTTTGCTTGTTACATTTAAGAATTATGAAAATATATAATTTTAACCATATATTAAAAATCTTGAACTGAACTTTGATCTCACATGTATTAAAACTATAATAATTAATAAAAAAAGTTATAGAAAAAGGAAAAACCAAATGGACTCAAATATAATTAAGTTTTTTCCTATATTGAGACCCAGTTAAACAAATGTCCTTTGTGTGCCTGAAAACGAGTTCATTGTTGTCAGGATAAATCTGGCTGAAATTAACTGAGAATTAAATATCGAAATGTTTTTCTGCGGAGTGTGTGCGCCCGGGGATTTAATTTCGACCATGTTTATCTCGTAAAAACCAATAACTGGTCTCGTGAGTGTCTCTGCGGCTAGACTGCCATGCACGGGACGGCGCGATGCCCCAGGGACCTTTGAACTAACACTCTATTCACACCAATTCTATTTTTCTCTTTCAGAGCAGTAAAATAAGTTTATACGTTCATTTATTACCCTGTGTTATAGACAGTAACGTAATGATATATTATTATTTCAATAAAGTTCTTTTCTACATAGTTATAGAAATATATAATACTGCTGCCATTGTTCCGAGTGAGATTATTTATTTACTTTGCCTAAACATATCAAAACAGTTTTGAGCGATTAGCAGATGATGGATTTAATTTTACTTTCTCATCTATATAGAGAAAGTATTGCCGTCGTGAGAAAAACCAAATTCCAGATTATGATGAGAACAAACGTTTTGAGACCGAAAAACATCTTAACATCGAAATCTAAAATTTTATATAAATACAGTCTGTTTGATTATAAAGGCCCCAGCTTATAACTCCTTTATTTTTATTCAGACACCTAATAAAGTATATAGATTCTTAAATGGGACGTCATTGCCTACATGACCTGAGACAAAAATTATTTGAACCATATTCTTAGTAAGAGTGATGACGTCATCGGCAATTTTTTTAAATGGCACGATAGACATTTTTTTCTAAAATACAATAGATTTTTTTTCTCTTTCCAATAATATCAAACGTTATCATTTTTCATGGGACAATTTTTGAGAAAATGAAAAAACTATTAAATTGACGTAAAAATTACTGGGTGCCAATGTAACCGCCTAGTAGGCCCTGAAATAAAACAAAACGTCGTGCTATGATATGTCAATTATGTCATTACAGTTAATTTCATAATACTGTAGTATAGCAGTACTCATAAGAAATGGAGAATTTTAACGAAGAAGTTTATATGTTACAAGTTTATTTTGAATGTAGAATAAATAGTTCTCCAGTTTTACAGCTGTATCGTCAACGAATTTCTGCTCGAGTTGCTCCTAACAAGAAAATTTAGTAAACTGGAGGCAAATATGAAACAGTTTGGTATGTTAAAAAAGAAGAGAATGGCTTTAGAATACGCTTATAATGAAAATCAGCAGTTAGACATATTATTAAATGTGCAAGAAAATCGCAACACTTCAATACGAGACTTGTCCAGTAACCATAATGACACTAATTACGCAGTGTGTGACATTTTACTGAAAAATAAATTACATCCTTACAAAGTTATACCTGTACAACACTTAAATCAAAATGATTATGGATCCAGAATTCGCTTTTGTAGGTGATATTTAAACTGTGTAAATAATAATTAAAATTTTCCAAGAACAATTTTGTGAACAGACGATTCAAATTTTTTGAATAACTGTATGTTTAATCGTAATACCTCATATAACTGGAGTGAAGAAAATGCTGGAGTGACTAGGCAGAGAAATTTTCAAAACCGGTTTAGTGTTAATATGTGGTATGATATGTTAGGAACGAAAATATTAGGTCCATATTTTTTTTAATGGTTTCTTAAATGGTGCGATACAATGAGTTTCTAAGAAACGAACTGGCAGGATATTTAGAAGAACTGCGTGTTAACGAGTATGTTAATCTCATTTTCCAACAAGATGGTGTACCACCGCACAATGCCCAAATAAATGTAAATTATTTAAATAACAAATTTCACGATCGTTAGATTGGCACAAGGGGTCCCATTCAGTGGCCTCCACGGTCCCCTGATATTACCCCTTTGGACTTCTTTCTCCGGGGGACATAAAAAATTAAGTCTATTTAACACCACCAAACAATATCGATGAATTGAAAGACCGAATTAGTCTAAGGATGAACAGCATTTCTGCTGATATTTAGCTAAATGCTGTAGAAGGTGTTATAAGGCGATGTGAATTATGCATTGATAAAAATTGACATAATTTTGCACAATATATATAAGTGTTCGCTTGACTACAAATTAAAACTTTTAATTTAATCGCTTGTTACATGTTTTTTATACTTCATTTTAAACTTTTAATTTTTAAGGCAACAATATATTTTTTTTATTTTCTCGAAAAATGTCTATCGTATTTTACAATGAAATATATACCGTGCCATTTAAAAAAATTGCCGATGACGTCATCACTCTTACTAAGAATATGGTTCAACAAATTTTTGTATCAGGTCATGTAGGCAATGATGTCCCATTTAAGAATATATATACTTTATTAGGTGTCTGAGTAAAAATAAAGGAGTTATAAGCTGGGGCCTTTATAATCAAACAGACTGTGAATGTGACGTTCAAAGACGAACCCTATTCAATATCAGTTAAATTGGTGCTCCAGAGAGGACACGTCTCAAAGGGGTAAATTTCTATTTTCGTCAAATCAAAAAAATGTTTTAAATAAAAGTTGTCCATAATGAGGAAATGTGCCGAAAATAACTGTCTTGAAAATTTCTCGTAAGATTAACCGTTATTGAGAAAAAGGTTTAAAATTAATTCCATTCAATTAAAAGAGTAATGTCGGTCTCGGCAATACTTCCTGATCATATCCAATTTGAAATGAATAAAAAATAAATTATCTCATTTGTCTCATTTATCTCGTTTATCTCTTTTGTCTCATTTATGTCATTTATCTCATTTATCTTATTTATTTTGTTTATTTAATTTCAATTATTTTAAATAAATAAATAAAATAAAGTTTCTTATAACCCATGCCATCAAAAGCTTTATAATCGGGATACAGGGTGTTAAAGTTTAATTTTTTTTGAGGTTTTCACTTTATATCTTGGAGAGAACGATTACTATCGACTTTCAATTTGGTGCTGTTTATAACAGTATCTGGCCCAATAAAAATAGTGAATAAAACCATAAATCTATTCATCAGCGTCGTGCAGAGGGTAAGAGGAGACATCTTTTTAATTAGAACATCGATGCCAATGCATTTTAGTTAAATTTTCTCATATTTTTCAGATTCCTATTCAATTTTACATAAAAAGGTCTCTTGTTAAAACTTTGTAAGTTTGTTAGATTTTGAGCAAAAATTTCATTATTATTCAGATGCATCAACAAGCTACCGATGGAAACTCCTGATAAATAAAATATTGTTCAAAATAGCTATTTTACCAACAAAGTTTAAGTGTCTTATATTGTTTATCATCATTCACTAAGTTAATGGCAACTACTTAATTAAAATATGTCAATGGCGTTCCTCACTGACTAATGTTAAAAAATTTAATTTGAGTTAAGTGTAAGGATAGTATTTTTATACTAAACTTCTCCCATAAATAAAGACGTTTATTATTATTATTTTTCTAATAAAATATTATGTTTATCAGGAGTTTCCTTCGATAGCTTGTAGATGCATCCAAATAATGAATTTTTTTATCAAAATCTAACAAACTTTCAAGGTCTTTAGAATATTCCTATGTTATGTAAAATTGAATAGGAACTGAAAAATATGGGAGAATTAAACGAAAATGCATTGGCGTTCATGTTCTAATTAAAAAGGAGTCTCCGTTTACTCCTCTGTACGTCGCTGGTGAATAGATTTATGATTTTTTTTCACTATTTTTATTGGGCCGAATACTGTCATAAGCAGCACCAATTTGGAAGTCAATAGTAATAATTCCTTCCAAGATATAAAATACAAATTTAAAAAAAAAATTACTTTACCTCGATTATAAAGCTTTTAGGAACTTTTTTCTCAAAATCATATTTTCTATCAATGATTACAATTTGTCGGTTTAAAACTGGGACACCCTGTATGTACGGAATAAATATTTGATTAATAAAGATATTTTTACACAGTCTAGTAACCTTAAACTTTTTTTTTCTACTATAGTTACGTTGCTGTGGCAATGTGACTGCTATTTGTTTTGTGTATCTATGTATTTAATATAGGTATATATTGTTTCATGTCTTATTCAATAATTGTATTCAATGTCATATAACATTTTATTTCGGTGATTTATGAGCTTCCATATGAATTTCCAAAAGGTTATGGGCCCAGAACCGTGCCAGTGAATATTGTTAAGAGAAGCAAAAACCAGAGATGTGAAGGCGAAATCCAAGATTATATTATGCATTGAAACATGCAACTTTATTCATATTCAGAATGCCATAAATGCGAAAGAAGTTTGGGAAAAACTAAAAGCGACATTTCATGATTCTGGGTTATGCCTGAAAGTTAGTTTAATTAGAAGTTTAATAAACACCAGACTGGAAAATTATGAAATCATATGTAGCTCAAATTATGACTACAGCACAAAAGTTAAATAAAATCAATTTCGAAATCAGAGACGAATAGTTCGGAACGTTCCTATTAGCTGGTTTGTCCAAAGAATTTAAACCAATGATTATGGAAATAGAGACCTCAGGCTCATCATTATCTGCCGATAGTATAAAAACTAAGTTTTTGCAAGAAATAAAACAGAAACCGTCTTTCCCAACCGTTGCTTTATTTAACAAATATAAAAAGAAAAGTAGTAATTTTAGGAAGTTCAATCCGATTACAATTGTATTGTAATAAATATGGACATTTATCTAAGGACTGTACTGTAAAATAAAAATTTCAAGCACACCAAAATTCAGATCAGAAAAAGAAAACTCAAGATACGTCGCTATTTTCATCTTTTGGAACTTTTGAAAATGCAGAAAATTCTATAAATGAATGGTATATAGATTCTGAAGCATCTGCACATATGACACCGAACATAAATTGTCTGTCAAATTTGAAAACTTCCTCACAGAAACATATAACATTTGCGAATAATCATCATATTTCAGTAGACGGAGTTGGTGACATAAGTATAAACATTAATAATAATATGGCGAATATAAAGAATGTTCAACATGTCGCACAGTGGTCATTTTAATTATTCTAGGAAATAATAAATAGCGGTGTAAAATTTAATTTTCTAAATTATTGTTATAATTCATTTGTTTAAGATTAACTGATAAATTACTTAAGATGAAGTCCTTACCTATGATATACATAAAAAAAAGCGACAAATAAATCTTTTACATTTTTATTTTTCGATTGAAACATTTTGATTTTATGTTGAAATAAATATTAATTTACATTTAACATAAAACAGTGTTATTGAAATACAATAATCAATAACACTATTAGTAAAGTTCTGGGAGCTTAATCTATGGAATACAATTTAGTATTCGATGTCAGAATCGTCAGAACCATCAGGATCATTATTTGCCGATAGCAAAGTACTCGCCAACTGTGATTCTTGTAGCAATTCTAAAACCTCTTTAATCAATGGTTCTTTGTGTGAACGTTTTCCTATGCACTGTGATAATGAAGATATAAGAGGGTCTGAAGAAAAGAAAAGAGCATTTAGCAAATCTCGCATAGTTGTTTCCCTGGAAAAGTATAAAATTCACGATATAGTCTAAAATGTTTGTTTCGAGATTCTAATGCTTCTTCTGAAAACATTCCAATGGGAAGAGCAGCTGCCTTGGTTATATCAGAGCCATGAATTAGTATGCGGTAGATGCTCGAAGGCATATAATACCACGGCTAAAGTTGCACAAACATTTTAGCGGTATCTTTTGTATAATTGGCGAATGTTTCTGTGTTGATGGCATACCCGCATAATATTGTTAATAAAACGACATATAGATGTTTCAGAAATTCTTTATCTAGACTTGTTATTGAGGAAGCCAGGGGAAACTCACGGAAAAATCTTCGCGCGGTGTTGCCATCGTTAGTTGTTCCATAGCCAGGCTTGCGTATATCAATCAGTACGTTCATCTCTTTTTTTAACCTATTAATTATTTCTGCTTTCCTTCTCTCAACTTTTTCCTTATCATTCTTACCACGAACTTGCCACTTATTTAATTCAAGACGATAAGAAATATGTACGCAGCATTCTAGGCACCTTATCCACGCATGAAGATTTGAAATTCCATAATCAAACAGATGAGATTCAGGTTGAAGACTCCAAATTTTGTCAAGCTGATTCATCATCTTGGGAGTTGCTCCACAAATACCACACGTTTGCGTAGATGCATCGCTGATGACTCCAAATGTCTTTCTATCAATCATTGTCATTTTTAATTCATGTTTCACAATTATTTTATTGTTTAGTGAAATACAAATTGTTGGCTGAATTTCCTTTATTTGATTTTCAATGTTGCGAATCTCCCTTTTTGTCAATTCTGTGGTTTCTTTTTCAAAAATCAACTTAATGGGTCTGCAGTACCTCGTAGATGATGGACGCGGATTCTGCCATAATATAAGCCCATTCTCTGTACGTAGCTGCAGCGGAACAAGACATACAGCAAATAAGTTTGTGTCACTTTTAGATTGACTGCCCTCACTGCTAAACCTTTGTTTGTAGGTCGACTGGCCTGCACTGCCGTCACATCCCCATTTATATAGAAGAGTCACATCTTGTGACAACTCTGACATTCTTTGATAAAATACATCCTTTTGTACTTCTACGATTCTATGTGCTGTATGATTGACAAGTGCTTGCAAGTTAACTTCTGCTGATATATCTGACACAATAATATGTTCTTCCTCTGGATAGCATTTCCTTTTTGCATCTAGTAGAAAATTGTAATTAGGATATATATTTGCATTTCTAGATTTTGCTCCGGACTGCATTAATATATATGAATTCTTCGTATATCGACCATCTACATACAATGCGAGAGCTTCCTCTGGGGTATATTTGATAGGCAATGAACTTGGTGCTTGTAAAGCCCTTTTTATTTTAGTTGCTTTAGTGGGAGAAAAGTCTGAAACTTGTTGCACCATTTTAGCTGCATCTCATCGTCCAGAAATTTCAAGGCTTTTACGGGCTGCAAAGGTCAACTCTTCCTTGGAATAATTTTCCAATAAAGGTGCAATTTTTTGTCTTTTCCTTTGGTCACTGACTTCACCACAATCTTTATAAGGTCGGCCTTTTTTGGCATGTGAAGTTTCTGCTGATGTCTGGGCGGAGGTGTCTTCACTAAAAAACATCTCATCAAGCCATTGGTGATGTCTTGCTTCAAAAACTTTTAAAGTACGTTTACAATCCTTCCACATTATCGCAATTTTACTATTAAAACTGCCCACAATTTTTTTAACTTTGGAATATTTTTCTTCATTTTCATACTCTATTAAATTAAGTTTGTACAAAACATAAGCCAAAACTGACGAATTTTTTCTTTTTGCTACACTTTCTTGACGCCAAATGCTGAACAGGTCTCTCCTCGATATCGACATGATACCTAAAAAGATTCAATATTTTAGTTCATGGCACTTCTTGGCAGCTAGCTTTAAATTGAATGAGAAGCTAAGAAAATTACCTAACTGAAAAAAAAATTTTACTAAAAACAAATACGAACACACGTACTGCAAGTCAACTTAGTTACAAATAAAACAAAAACAAAAAATTATGAGAGGTAGGATATGCAATAGCTAATTTTCTACATTTTGTTAAGAAATAAAAGTACTATTTATAATATAGATTGTAATTACAAACCTTTAAGTCAGTATTTGACAGAACAAATGAAAATCGTAAGACACAAACTGTCACTATAGACTTTATTGTAATACGCACGAAGCACGACTGAATTAAATAAATATTTACCCTATTATTTGAAACATGTTTATGAAATCATGATTAGTAGACGCCTTTGCTGATTTCTTTTATTTTTACACCACTTATCACACAACCATCCCTCTTTGAAATAAAGTTAAAACGAATGACATTGGTGATTTTATATTTTTAGTATTATTAATTCCTAGAATAAATAAAATGACCACTGTGTGTCGTGCCGAATTTATCAGTGATTCTAATCAGTCAAACTGTTAAAAATGGCAATACTGTCATATTCAAATCAGGTTGCGAAATTTATGATGAAGAAAAGACGCAAAAGGCAGACTGGAAGATAATCTGTTTAAATTAAATTGCTTAATAGATAAAAAGTTAATTTCTGCAAAACTTGACTTAATTCTTAACTTACCTTAATTAAATTTTAATAGCGTAACTTGAAATGTTTCATTAAAATTTTTAAATAATTATCAGCGTCATTCCATACTGTCAAGTCAATAATAATTGATGTCATATATTTTAATAATTTTTTGTTATTGAAATTGACATTTTTGTAACTAAATCAGGCCATTCAAACGTCAAACTGTTAAATTTATCCTAACCCCATTTTATGAGGCCAAATGTGTAAAATATTTTTCAGTTTACATCAGCTTTATTTAAGTACTTGGAAAATATATTTTATTCGCTTGATATCGTAGACATGATTTATAATCTTTCATCAAGTTTTTTTTTTGTGAAGTAAAATACAAAAAAAGTTTGGGTAAATACTGGTGAATCAGCTCCTATTCGTCAACCACCTAAGAGGCTTCCATTAGCAAAACAAGAAAAGGTTTCTACAATGGTACAGAAGATGCTTAAAGACGGAGTTACTGAGGAATCAACCAGTCCTTGGTCGTCGCCAGTAATTTTTGTTGCTAAGAAAGTGTTACCTCTCTACTTGGCTCTACCCCAAATACAAGTATTTGGACCAAAACATAAATAGAGGGTGCGTACGACTAGCTGATCTCGTGGGTGAGCAGGGATTTCGTGGGTTCCTGTTTTTTATGTAAGTCAGAGAGTATAACGTAAGTCTCAAAGTATCCTGTGACAAAGAGGGAGCGTAAAATAATAAAAAATAAATAAATAAAAGAGGCGCCATGCCACAGCTTACAGTATCTTAAATACTACCCTCTTTAGTTCACAAAACAGACCACTGTGGAATGATCTGAAAGGTACAGTGGACATACACAAACATAAAAATGAAAATCAAAAATATATGATAAAAATTACACTATTTATTATTTGTTCAGTATAGATGTAATTATAATTTAATGGTTAAAATGAAATATATGTATATTTGTAATTTAATGGTAATAAAAAAAATGGATTGTATGTATATTTGTAACTTATTCTTGAAGTTTACATAACTATTTGGGGATTTCTAAGCGAAAGCCCAAATAGAAAGAATAAGACATAAAAGAAAATTAATCAGCAGATGAAATGATGGTAATAATTAATATAATAATAGCAACAAAAAAAAATGAAATTTTAACACTGATGTAAAGCACTATATCTCACCATCTGACGATGCACAAATAGTCGGCGGAAATCTGGTGAGGTCCTGTAGTTCCTACTCATTTGTCTCTCGCCGCACATGGGTGGTTGGATGAATACCAGGAGAATAGTGATGTCTGGAATGCTCGATCAATGTTGATCCAAAACCAAACGATATCTCGTACCAAGTGATTTTAATCCTTGAATCGATTATTGTTTGTAGTAAATTAATTAGCAAAAACCTCAGACTAAGTACATCGATAAATTAATCGATAATTAACTCAATAGGTTAATTCAAAATCATTCAATATAAATTGAATAAAAGATTTGATTCCAATAAAATTATTAACAATTATAATAACAATTATTATAATTCTTCGACGATAAAGTATTAATTTAAATCATTAATAAGGATAAATAATAAATGTATTAATTAAATATTAATAGGAATTATTAACACGTTAATACGTTGATAAAATTTAAGCATTAATTTATTTAAAAATATTAATAAATTATGCATTTAAAAATATTAATAAATTATGCATTTAAAAATATTAATAAATTATACATTTAAAAATATTAATAAATTCTACGGTCAAGCTCCTAGCGTTTTCGAGAAAAAAAAGAGAAGACCCATTAGTATATGCTATGATAAGATAAAGTCTGTTATAAATTGTGAAATCAAAAATATGGCTTAGAGCCTCAAAAGATTGAACTAAATTTTAAATTAAAGAAATTTAATTACCTTGATTGATGTTATGACACTATATAAACGACGATATAACAAAGGTCTACCATTTGCATCTAGATATTAATATCGCGTACAAACTGCTTTGAGAGAGACCGCTTCAGAAAATGAATCTGGCTTTGGCTTTGGCCAGAAGGTAAGCTAGGTCTCCCCCATTTTATGTGTATCGTCAAGAATTTAAACTTTAATTAGTGTAGATATGTAACCCAATGAACTAATACGGTGTTTATAAAACAGACTAATATCCTTATCACAACATATAAGACAAATATAGAAAAATTTAGGTACTGATAGATTTCATATTACCATCCATGCGTTCGAGAGACAGAAGGTAGAACTGTAACATAATTAAATAAGCACTATTAGTAAATATACAGGATAGTACCCTAAACTGATAACAATATATTATTAAAAATCTTAAATAAAATCCATAATATATGGTCAATATGCATACAGGGTTCATCACTAGTATGTGTTTTTAATAAATTTTAATAAAAGTGCATACTAGCGTAAACTGTATGCTACAAAAGATGGAACTTTAAGATTCTTTGTCGATTACAGGAAGCTGAATAACGGCACAAGAAAAGACAGCTATACGTTACCTCGAATTCATGACATACTAAGTACGCTGGCTGGTTCACAATAGATTTCCACTCTAGATCATCGAAGTGGATAATGGCAAGTGCGACTTCATCCAGATGACAAAGACAAGACAGCTTTTTCGACGGGAAGTGGCCTTTATCAATTCACTGTGATGCCTTTCGGCCTGTGCAATGCGCCAGCGACTTTTGAAAAACTGATGGAACTGGTACTACGAGGGCTAACTTGAAAGACATTCCTAGTTTGTCTTGATGATGTGAGGGTTATGGGACGGGATTTTAAGGAGCATTTGAAGAACCTTCAAGAAGTGTTTAGAAGAATTAAAAATGCACACCTGAAATTGAATCCCAAAAAGTGCTTAATGTTCTAGAAAGAGGTCAAATTCCAAGGACATGTCGTGTCTTCGGAGGGGATAAGAACAGACCCAGACAAGATTTCCTCAGTACGAGATTGGCCTAGGCCTTCAAATGTTCACGAAGTACGAAGCTTCCTTGGCCTATGCACTTACTACAGACGATTTGTGGAACGATTTGCTGATATTGTGAAGCTACTACACTGGTTTACAGAAGAGAAGGTTCAGTACCAATGAACACAAGTGTGCGGAACATCATTCAGAACACTAAAATCAGCACTGTGTTCGAGTCCAGTTCTTTCATATCCAGAACGGAAAGGTCTCTACGTATTAGACACGGATGCCAGTAATTCTGGACTTGGATGTATTCTTTCCCAAATTCAAAATGGACAGGAAAAAGTAATTGAGTACTTCAGCAAGACGTTGTCGAAGCCAGAACGTAACTATTGTGTGACACGGAAGGCACTATTGGCCATTGTCAAATCCATAGATCATTTTCACAAATACCTGTATGGACAACATGTTAAGGGTCGGACCGACCAAGCTGCATTGAAATGGTTATTGCAGTTGAAGACTCCAGAAGGCCAACTAGCTCGCTGGATAGAAAAACTGCAGCAGTACAATTTTAAAATCAAACATCGTCCTGGAAAATCTCATAGAAATGCAGACGCTCTCTCTAGAAGACCCTGTCGGGAAGACTGCAAGCACTGCCACTGAGTGGAAAAACAGAGCAGTTAAAAGATCAAGAAACTGGTCCTATTATGGATATTATGGAATGGAAAGAAAGAGGAGCCCGACCTGGCTGGAAGGATATTTCAGACAAGGCAGTGGGACTGAAGGCTTTGTAAGCACAATGGGATTCCATTAGAGTAGAGAATGAACTGTTGAAAAGAGCTTAGGAAAGTCCAGACGGGAAGGAAATTGGTAATTCCCAGGTGTCCTATACCAAAAGTACTTCAGGAAGTGCATAATAGCATCAACAAAACTCTCGCAAAGGTACGCGAACGATTCTACTGGGTGAACAGCCGTCAAGATGTGGAGACTTGGTGCTGCAAATGTGAAGTTTGTGCGACAAGTAAAGGGTCACGAACAAGAAGTAAGGGCCAAATGAAACAATATAACGTAGGGGCTCCTTTTGAGCGAATTGCGATCGACTTAGCTGGTCCATTCCCCGTGACAGACGATGGGAACAAATACATCTTATTGGCGATGGATTATTTCAGTAAGTGGCCTAAAGCTTATCCCATACCAAACCAAGAAGCGGCCACTGTCGCTCAAGCTCTGGTAGATAATCTAGTATGTCGATTTGGCGTGCCCCTAGAATTGCATTCGAACCAAGGAAGAAACTTTGATTCAGGGGTGTTTCTGAAGATGTGTCGCTTACTGGGAATTCATAAGAAAAGAACAACAGCCCTACATCCACAATCAGACGAAATGGTGGAGAGATATAATAAAACCATGGAGGAGCAACTATCCAAAGTGGTTGAGAAACATCAGAGAGATTGGGACCATCACTTACCTTTTTCCTTATGGCCTACAGGGCCTCCATTCATGAAACAACAAAACAGACGCCGGCTCGCATGATGTTTGGACGTGAGATTAGACTGCCATGTGACTTGGTGTTTGGCACACCAAATGAGGAGCGACATTCCATAAATGACTACGCCGATGAAGTTGGTGAACGGCTAAGGAACATTCATGAGCTGGTACGAGACCGAATTGACATAGCAAGTGATCGCATGAAGGCTCGTTATGATCTTAAGGCAAATTCAGGAGGGTCCCAGGTTGGAGATTTAGTTTGGCTATATAACCCACAACGAAAAAAAGGCAGGTCACTGAAGCTTCACCTGCCCTGAGAAAGTCCTTATGCTGTCACCAGACTAAACGGCGTTGTATATAGAATTCAGCAAAGTGCAAAATCCAAGATGAAGGTGGTGCATATAGAGAGACTAGCCAAGTATGCAGGGAACAATGAATTGCCTGATCGGGACGTTCAGGCTTAAGGAGGGGACAGTGTTATACCACTGGACTGTGTACACTGGTTCGATGAGACTGGAATTGTACGCGAACGGCCGGGAATATTCTGGAATTCTAGACCGTGTGAATGGATGTATAAATAAGACGCATGGTGGGCCGAGACTCAGTCTTAAGTTGAACGTGAACGAGTAAAGAAGAAATAAGAAAAGACTTATAAGTGTTCAAGGGTGATTATAGTTAAGACAGTAATTAATCTATTATTGTTAATTATTGATTAATAAATAAAGTACTGAGTAAGTGTTACCTGGACTTTCAATCAACGAATCTACGAGTAGAGGTGTTTGTGTGGATAGCAAACACGTAACAATATTGATGATGAGGTTGATAACAGCACGCACTCTGGTTTGAAGGTTGCATCGTCGTCTCATGAAGATGAAGTGAATACACAGGCTCTGTCTGAAGATTAAGTTTCAAATCAATTGAATGTTGGAGATTATGTTTATGTCCCGCAAAATGTTCGCCGATCTGGAAGAACGCCAAAACCAAAGAAAATGGATCAGTATAATTTATATAAGACCATGCATTGCAATTCTAACGAAAGGTTTGCTGTATGCTAAACATTTAAATTGCATAACAAAAATTGGCTTGATAGAATTTGGAAAGTCATCAGCAAGTATTAAGGATTAAGTTATCCCGTTGATATCATGGTTCAGTGGAAGGGTTGGAATAACATATGCATCAACATACATATATTTTTGTTTTGTGTATCTATGTATTTAATATAGGTATGTATTGTTTCATGTGTTATTCAATAAATGTATACAATTTCATATAACATTTTATTTGGGTAATTTATGAGTTTCCATATGAATTTCCAAACGTTTCAAATAGCACGCTTCTTTTGGAGTCGGCACATTTTTCAATATACGCTTGCGTAAAATTTCATGAGGTTCAATAATGAAAATTTCGAGCAAAATCAAATTTTCTGAACAAAGCGATAGCCGTTTAAATAAAATTAAAAGTGACTATGCATATTAATGCTCCATTTTATTTTAATATCGTACCTTGAAATGTTTCATTAAAATTTTTAAATATTTAATTATCAGCTTTATTCGATACTTTCAATACTTTCATGTCATATATTTTAATAATTTTTTGTTGTTGACATTGACATTTTTGTAACTAAATTAGACCTTTCAAACGTCAAACTGCTAAATTTATCCTAACGCCATTTTATTGGGCCAAATGTGTAAAATATTTCAGTTTACATCAGCTTTATTTAAGTACTTGGAAAATATATTTTAATGACTTGATATAGTAGACATGATTTATAATTTTTCATCAAGGATATATTTTTTTTGTAGTCAAATACAAAAAAAGTTTGGGTCCCGTGAACCCCCTTTCAGCTGGCCAATTTTGTTCTTCACCGAATTTTTCAGAACAAGTGTACCAAATTTAAAAGCTTTATCTCAAAAACTGTGACTGCGATCGCGATACTACAGACATGCGGACAGATTTTTTTTTAATAAAGTTATGTTTTTTCATTATAATTCGAATTTTTTAATTTTTTTTCCGAAATTGTACCTTTTTTCTTCTTTCATTCATTATGTCTCTTCTGGTGGTACCATATTCACCAAATTTAATGTGTCACCTAAAATGTTGTTGAAAATCTTAACTGCCAAATTTGGACATTCTCCCATTAGTATTTTTTGAGACACACACACACACACGCACACACACACACGCGCGCGCACGCATCGACAGACATGATTCAGAAAATAGTCAGAATGGATTCAGAAGGGTTCAAAACGTATATATCAATCAAAATCTCGAGGTCGAAAAAAATCACGATTACTATACTTCCTTATATTAGGTATAAGAAAGTAAAAACACATGTTTTTATCACATTTTCGATTTTTTAGTATCTGATAGCGTAGTTGAATTTAGTTGAGGTTAAAAGTGAAAATTGTTCACCTTTCAGAAAAGGAACGAATTGATATCCAAATTATGGTTAGATTTGGAGATTGAAAAAGAAAGCAGCAAGAAGTCTGCATGTTATTTACTGGAGTTAATCTCAACCATGCCCGAATTACTCATTCATGTGTCTCCAAGGTGAACAGAATACAGACAGGAGAAATACTAGAGACACACCAAAACAGGCCGACCAAAAACTTTTATCGATGACGATGCTGTACTAAATGTATTATTTGCGGAAAATGCCAGAGTATCCAACAGTAATCTGGAACGAAACCATGTCATTACAGAAAGATACATTTATTGGAAGAATTTGCCGAATAGGAGGTTACAAAACCCACATTTTGTGAACAAAATTTTGTTTTCTGACGAAGCCAACTTCATGTTGCATGGAACTGTAAATAGACATAACTACCGTTATTAGTTCTGCTAAAGCACATGAACGTTTTTCTCTTCGGCAGTCACTTTTATGTGACATGACACATGAACTTAAAGCTCTTGATGTTTTGTCCAACATACTTTATTGTAACTCACAGCGTTGACAAGGAATACTATATACTACATTAGATTTTTAGCCAGATTATCTTTATCTTTTAATTTGGTATAGAGCCATAAACTGAGAACTCCCTTTCATGTTCTACTGGGTCATCGTTGTTACCTAAATTGTCTTAGATTCTTGTATTATAGAGCCATTTCTTAGTAAATAAGATATGCATTATCAAATAAAATTTTGTATCGTAGGTAGTTTCTGTTTGTCTTACCATGAAGAAATAAAATTTTATTAATTTTAACTATGTTCTAATTTCGTAGGAAATGGTGAAAATTTTTTTGGATTCTCTACTTCATAGCTAATACCACGTTAATTTTCATTTTCTCCATGTGATGGGAGTTATAGTTCATGCGTTAATTGAAGGAATTCAACGGTTTAAGTTTTAATTCTTATTTTTTAAATTCTTTCATAATATTTATATCTATGCAAATATATTATTTCAAAAAAATATTGTTTATAATCCAATTCACTTTCTTTATCCGTGTTCAAACTATAAAACCTAACTAAATGTTAAAGTCTACAATTATTCTCACTTCGACCCAACAGTCCCATCACTCTAATTCCGATTCTTATTCAAGTAAGTGATTCAATTTTAAACTTCAACTCCATCTGGAATTCTGGGTCTATTCATTTCTCAAATGCGGAATAGGTGCACCGATTCCGGATTGTGGAGTAGGTGCAAAAGAATTGGTGCAAATTTAACTATTGCTGGTCTCGCTTTCGCTATGTTCTTGCGTTTCGCCTCGCTTTCGCTATGTCCCTGCATCTCGCCTGTTAGTTGACTACATTTTTCTTCCTTGACTAAAGTGATTCCATTTTTATTTTAGAAAATTCGGCTTCATTTTGAGTCTGCTTCTTTCCAAAGGCAATTTTTAATACTTTTTCAAATACCACATTCGGTTTTTCTTCTTTAAAGCGGTCCTAAATATCACCTTTTTCTACTCCCAGAATAAATATACCTCACAAAGAACGGAAACTTCTCTGTCAAATTCGAAATTTCCAACTAAAACGGTTTAATCTACTAGCAAAATCTATGACAGAGTAATTTTCCGTACGCTTTGCACTATGAAATTCAATCCATTCTCTGTGGAAACAAATTATCGGACTAAAATATTTATCTAAAAGATTTTTTAAGTCAATAAAAGTTTTACTATCAGGAGTAGGTACATAGCATAAACAGTAATTAACTAATTTATAAGTACGTCCACAACGAATTTAATAATAAATCTTTTTGGATGTCATCCGAAATTTTATTTATTTTAAAGTATTGTTTTACTCAGGGGAATGGTAGCCGCGTAGGTAACGCGCTTATAGCTATTTACTCAGTACCGAATATCGATGGTTCGAATCCATCCCGGAGCAAGTTAAAAATTTTATTTGTAATTTGTTTCGGAGTAAGACGGAAGAGAACTGTCGATGCCCTAGATGTGGTTCGGACTCCAAAATAAACTGTAGGACCTCGTCTCTCTTTACTCGACACAAAATCATAGGATTTTCTGGGTGTTACTTCGGTGACTTGAAAGGCGGTTAAGTTAACATTTTCTTAAGAAAACTTGGATAAAAAATATATTCCAGTCAAAGGTTACATAACCGAAAGTAATTTAAATGTCCGATATAGGTAGATGCGTTTGTCACATTGTTTTTTCGTATTTTATTTCTCACCAAGAATAATGTTTTAAGTTCCAGTACACTTCCAACACTTCTATTATGAATATGATACAGTTTATATTATGATCCATGTACTCTTGATATGTCTGAAAATGTTCATGCACTTTTTATTATTACAAATATACACTTAAATTATTACCTGTTATTAGTATATATATTTTGATAAATTAATTTAGCACTACTTAATAATCACTTTTACTCGTCGTCGCCAAAATGTTATGTATGGTCGTGTTGTAAGGAAATATTATTTTAAAACTTATGAACTTTATTCGCATCGTAGGTATTTATAATTACTAATATCTGAATATACTAGTTAAAGTAAGGATATCACAAAAGTAAAGGTTACTTACTTTTTGTTACTTATAATTATCATAAAAAAAATATTTTCGTAAAATATTTTCTTAACCGGCTCTCAAGTCACCAAAATAACTCCAGAAAATCCTAGGATTTTGTGTTGAATAAAGAGAGACGAGGCCCTACAGTATATTGTGGAGTCCGAACCACATCTAGGGCATCGACAGTCCTCTCCCATCTTAATCCAAAATAAATTACAAATAAAATTTCTAACTTGCTCCGGGATAGATTCAAACCATCGATATTCGGTACCGAGTAAATAACTACAAGCGCGTTATCCACTCGGCTACCATTCCCATAAAAAATATTTATAAAAAAACTGTAAACACGGAATGTAAATGTATTCTATAATATAGTACAAAGTTGCTAGCTATTAATTTACCAGCATAATATGGGCAGTACATCCAAGTAGTACAATATAACTTATATGTTATGCTAACTAAACCTGGGCTTTGATTACTTTTCCACAACATTGATTTGGCTGTTAAATGGTCAGGCAGGTCGTTTTGTTTTGATTTTAAATTTTAGCTTTAGTTTTGGTTAGTGAAATGTTTTAAAGGCATTATATGTCGCATTAGCATGATACGATGTCATAGAGGCGTTTTTTAATGAATAACCAAATAAATGTTAATCAGTACTGAAAAGTTGTGAAATCGTTTTCATGGCTAGTAATATGACAAAACAAATGGCAGTCAAGAGTTGACTAAATTATTGCTAAAAAATATTTCGGAATATTTTAGTCAAGTTCTGCGGTCATAATTCGACGGTGTTACGACAAAAAGGCGTAAGCGACAATAATCTGCAAATGAGATTATTATCGAAAACATATCGTAAGATATAAACCTTTCCGCTAACACTATGGTTGAATCCACCAAAAATTCGAGAATCATTAAAACTGAAGTTGAATAAGCGTAATCGATAATTTCCATTGTGAATAAACTGAGATTATAAATTAATAAACGCCGAAATCTCATAGTGGTATGGGTTGAAATGCTCACCTGCGATTATTTCGACACCCAGAACAAGGTATTTTTTGTTTAACTATTTTTAATTTTATTAAAACAAAATTAAACTTGGAATAACACATTTTACATGTTCATCAATTTTTGGCTCTCCTGTAAAATTTGGTAAAAGCCGCTTACGCCTTTTTGTCGAAACACCGTCGAATTAGTACTTTTTTATTTGCATTATGTTTCAGATCAGTTCAGTTAATTTTTGTTTTGGTTGGTTTGGATTTTGAAAGACACTTTCTAAACCAATCAGAGATGAGAATAACTGAACTAGATCATAACTGACCTGATCTGCAGTGCAAATAAAAAACTACTGTTATTACTAAAGAATACGCAGCATTTTGAAAAGTAAATTTTTACAAAGTTATTTATTAACCCGTTTTTTAGTCAGCAAAACATTTTCACACCCAATTATTTCATACGGTTATAAGTTTGGTTAGAATTACCACCTAACTTTATTTATTGCGTTGACAGCATCAATTACGTTCAATGTGCCTTGTTTATTGTAAAAGGTAGAAGTGCAAATTTCTTCTAACCAAATGTCTTAGAAAATAGATTTAACATCTTTGAAAAGTGTAACAGACATAGCACTACATTTTATAAGAAAGTGCAACGGTATATTTCAGTAAATCACGAAAACTTTTTAAAGTTAGTTAGAAAACAATGAAGGCACGTAAACCAAATCAAGCATCTGTAAATGTTGCAATTGAATTTTCTGACCATTTAGCTTCAACAAGTGAGCCAATTGTTGTTTTTAATATACATGATTGTGAGAAATTTTTCTCTGTGTGGCTATTCACGTTGGAAATATATTTTTTCAATTTTTTTGTTAGTGGCGACAACAAAATGTCATAATTGAGACGCGTTTATTTTTTCGAAGTAACTATTTACATTTGCAATAAAAACTCTATCGCCAATAAGATTTGGGTACATGATATCCGAGCCGATAAATAATATATCGGCATAGGGTAAACAGTATAGTTATTGGCACTTTAAGCAATGAAGTAGCTTTTAGCTGTACATAACTTTTATATTATTTACTTATAAAATGTCCAAAAGTAATAAATATACCCTAAAAACACTATAAAAGCAGATTTGAATGTAACTATTTCCATAACATTAGCGCTAATACTGTTAAATGCCCTTAATATTGTAAAATAATAATATTGACAGTTATTGGCACTCAAATGAGAGTAATTGTCACTTTGAACTTACAGTGATTGGCATAGTTACTTTGGTGGTTTGGTAGGTACTACCTATAGGTAGTAACCGGTAGCCAACTCGGAGCTTAAACCAGGTGATAGGTAGGTAAGTAAAAAAATTTTTCAATATTGAATTAATATTATTTATTATAGCTGTTTTTTGTTTTTACAGGTTTTACATTCAAAAACTTCATCAATCGAGTCATCAAAAAGATTGTATTTTTGAATACAGCTTTGATGGTAGGTACGGCTACAACTTGAACATTTATATCCATTACAAGTAATAGTTATATTCTTAGCATAAATATAGCACATTCCACATTTCACCTGAATTCCAGGTATTTTCTGTTGCTCTGAAGAACTATCGAATTATTCATTACCTTGGTTTTCATTAGCATTAAATAGATTTTTCTTAGCGCACCCTATTTTAGTTTTAATTTGGATATTAGAGATAATATTAATTTTCTGTATGTCATTTTTACCATCTTCCACCTGCTGTTCAATATTACTATCACTTTCTATAGTTATTTCCTTCAACACTTCTTTGTGCATATCACTCTTTTTTGTATCCCTCAATTCAGCATCATTTTTCATTTGATTATCCGTCGTAGCTTCCTCCATTTTCTTCTTTGTTAACTTTTTTTTAACAGCACATTTAGATTTCTTTTTTTGTTCGTAAGATTTTTTTGTTACTGTCCTTTTTTAATTCATTTTCTTCTCTTTTCTCTGTTCGTTTACGTTTTCTTTCTTCCTTTTGTTTTTCTTCATCCTTCTTCTTTTCTATCTTTTCTAATTGCATTTTTTTCCATTTTTCAGATGTAAGTACAAAAGGCATTCTTTCCGTATCTTTTTTACCTTTTCTGATTGGACTCTCTGGCCATACTAAATAATCTTTGATTGATCCATTACTAGTAGTAATGATTCAGCTGCATTATTTCCTTCTTTCGATTTTAAATCCTCCCACCCTTTTTCCAGCAAGATTTAAGCGGTTTAAATGCTGACACATCAGCCGGTTGTAGGATTCGTGTTGAATTTCCATAAAGACAAATTAGAATAATTTTTAGTTGAGAACAGAGATCACTCAGTTGGTAAGAGGTATGGGTGCTGTGGCCATCTACAAAAAGAATTATGGGAAATTGTGTTCCCTTCTTAAGTAGATAAGGATGAAAAACATTAGCTATATATTCAAAAAATAATTCAGTCTTCATCCACCTATTTGAGCTTGTCCCAATGCCCCACTCATCTGGAACTGAAGCAGCAATTGAAGCAAGTAACCGTTTGTATGGGTAAATAACAAATGGAGGTGTTACTTCTCCTTGGGCAGAAAACGTGAATAAAACTGTAAGATTAGATTTTGCTGGAGCATTATCAACCTCATAAACATTTCTAGCACCCTTGGGTGCTAAGACTGTCTTGTTCTTAGGGCATAACATGAAGCATGTTTCGTCAGAATTAAAAACACGATCGGAGTATTTAAGGATTTCAAAATAATTTTCCTCCCTCAAGTACGTTTCAATATTAAGGAACCATTTACGAATATCCGCTACACTAACTCGGGAACTGGCAGCAGTTACTGCTTCAGTACTCTTTCACGCAATAGAGGATGTCGTCTCAGAAAGGACTTATACCAACTATCTCCAGGAAGGTTACCCTTAAAAGGGTTGACTCGGGGTTTTTCGTCCAAAAAAGTTTTTACACTGATTTGTAAATCTTCCTTCCTTCTGGGAAAGCCTTTTTCTATGACTATAAATAAATATCTTTATTAATAGCTTATAGCTAAATTTGACATTTTTTAAATGTACACCTACTTATCTCAAAATAAACAGATGTAGACCAATATTTACATTAAACTATAAAATACAAAAGAGTAAAAAGAAAAAAACAAAAAAATAATTATCTATATATCAATATGCTCAATAGAATAATTTCTACATTTCTTTTTAAAGGATAAAAGCGATTCACTATTTTTGACCTCTTCTGGTAACTCATTATATTCAATTAGACCTTTGTGAAATAAATTATTTTGGCTATACGACGTTTTAACAGTGTCAACATAAAAATTTCCTCTCGATCTTGTTTCGTAATTATGGATGTCTTGAACGAAAGTTAAATCTTCAAGTAGATGGTGTGGCCATAACCCATGTTTTATTTTATATATAACGGTCATCGTGTTAGTAAAAATAGTTTGTCTGACACTTAATAGTTCCGTCCGTTTCAACATGTATTTAATACTTGTATATCTATGGCAATTTAAAATGCTTCTTAGTGCCTGGTTCTGTTTTTTTTTGTATATCATGTATCTGTGTGTTATTCAGTAAATATAAAATGGTAGCACAAAAGTTCAAGTGTGGTAAAACAATTGTTTTATATATTAACAGTTTAGTCCATGTACTGACATGCCATAATCTACCTATCAAGTTTACTTTTTTGGCAATTTTGCTGGTGATATATGAAGCATGACTAGAGAATGATAAATTATCATCAATAAGGATACCTAAATATTTACATTCTACAACTTGTAGTATCGATTCATCATTTATATATATTCCCATATGACTGTTTGTATCAATCATGTTATATTTACTTTTAATTAACATAAATTTTGTTTTTTCTGTATTGACATACATGCTATTTAGTTTTAACCATGTTTGTAGAGTCTTAAGTTCATCATTCAAAGTGTTTATAATTTCATCTATATTATCACCTATGAAATATAACAAGGTATCATCTGCGAAAAGTTGGATATTGCACTTTTGTGCACATCGCACTATGTCATTTATATATAATATAAACAAATTAGGTCCCAATACTGTCCCTTGTGGCACTCCGAATATATTCTGTTTTGATGTAGATATATTATTGTTATATTTTGTCACTTGAGTTCGATTTGATAAGTATTCACTGAACCACTTAATTATCGTAGATCCTAAACCATAGTTTTTTAATTTTAACAGTAGTAAATCTCTATTTATAGTTTCAAATGCTCTACGAAAGTCCAAAAATACAACACCTATAACCTTTTTCTTATTTAAAGCATTTTCCCACTTGGCTAACACAGTTTGTAGTGCACTCTCACATGAATTTTGTTTTCTGAATCCTGCTTGATATTTAGTTAATAATTTGTTATCTTCAATGTATTTTATATTTGATCATTCACTATAATTTCCATTAGTTTTTCGTATGTTGGTACCATATTTATAGGTCTATGTTCTTCGCATTTAATAGTATTTATTTTCTTCTCCAGTGGTATAATTGTAGATGTCTTCCACGTTCTGGGAACACATCCATTTTCTAAACTAGTATTTATCAGCTGTAGAAATCTTTCTCCTATTACTTCAAATGCAGATTGTAAAATATTTGTTGTTATGCCGTCCACACTGCTGTTCTTTTTTCATTTCTTTAACTATTTTCCTTACTTCACAAAATTCTAATTGTTTAAAATTATCTAATTTAACATCACATTTAATCATATTGTTTAAAATCTCGTCCATTTGGTTTTGGTTCGCATTAGTTACCAGTTCTTCTAATCTTTTTCAAAAAATATATTTTAAATTTATTTGCTATAGCTTCTTCATTCTTTTCCGGTTCATTATTAAATGTAATGCCTTCCTTTTTGTTATCTTTTTTTATTACTTTTAACTAGTTGTTTTAGAGTCTTCCACATTTCCACTGGGTTGTCTTTGACTTCATCGATTTTTTCCTGATAGAATACCTCTTTCTGACGTCTTATTAGTTGTACCACTGAATTTTTTTAATTTTGTAATTCTGCCAATCAATGTCTTGTTGTGTAATGACCGCTCTTCTGGACATTTTGTCTCTTTCTGCTAATTCTTGACCTATTGTTGGTGTCCACCACATCTTATTGGCCCAACTGCTTTTGACGATTTCTTGTTCTATTAGTGCATGTTTATCTAATACTGTAATTAGTGTCTTAGCAAGATGTTCCGCTAAATAATTAGTATTTGTACAATCTGATAACCATTCAGTTTCCATCAAATCTAATTGAAAGTTTATTCATTGAATTGTTTGAAATTTCTATATTTTTTTGTAAAAGATTCCTGTCTGTTGTTATTCTTTAGATATATTGTTAAAATACAATGGTCTGTTATTTTAGGTGTCAGATGAATTAGAAATGGTATTTCTTTCTCATTGGTAATCATCAAGTCAATAATTGTTGCTGACTCTTTTGTTATTCTAGTGAATTTATCTATTTTTTGATATAAACCATTATTTCTAATTATATTATTTAGTCTATTGGAATAATATGTATTTTTTGCTATGTTGATGTTAAAGTCTCCTACTAAAATAAGAATATCAGTTTTTGTCGAATATTCCTCAAGTATTTCTTCTAATCTTCCTAAAAAATTTGCATCACTAGAACTCGGTGAATGATATACGTTGAGAATATTATATTTACAATTTTTAATATTTAGTTCGATTCCGGATAACCACATATTCATATAAATAGTTTCATTTAAAATTTCTTTATATTTATACTCTTTTTTTACATAAATTATTGTGCCTTCAGTATGTTGGCTTGTTGAATATGTTATGATTGTATTATATCCCTTTATATCTACTTCATTATTATGAAATTCTTCTGTCACATGTGTTTCAGAAATGCATAGTACAATAGGTTTCCATTGACAAATAATCCATTCTAATTCAGTTTTATTTTGTGGTAGACCCTGTATATTTAGATACATTATTTTTTTTCTAATTGCTATTGTTGTATTTCATTACCATCTGAATAATTTATTTTCTGTTGCAATTGTTCATATATCCTTTTATAAGCCTCACATTTTCTATTGAAAGCTGTATGATGGAATTCAATATTTGGTATTTTTAATGTTTCTAAAGCATATTTGCAGTTTATGCATATTTCTTCTTTAGATCTACACTCGTTAGATCTGTGAATGCCAGAACATTTTGGACATATGTTTTTTTCACTTTTACAATTTTTTACCATGTGGCCAAATTTCCAACACTTATAGCATTGTACTACATTTATATGGTCTACATATTTATACGCACGCCAACCAATATATAAAACATCCTTTTTTTTTATCTGACTGTAAGTAATCGGATCTACTTCCAAAATTGCATTAGTTCTATTTTGTTTTATTTCATATGTATTCAGAATTTTTATTGTACATTGAGTTGGTGGAGTGGTAATAGTATTTTGTATAACAATTGTTTCAATTAGTTCTTCATGGTCTGCTAAGAGTCTTTTGTCAATATTTATAATTCGAATTTTTGGTTTCTTCTTTTCTGGAATGTTTACCTCATATTCATCTCCTAATTGTTGTTGAATACTATCCGACATATGTTTAACATCTTCTTGTCTACTGCAACTTATTGCTACACCACCATCCCTTACATACTTTACTCTTGACACACCAACTCCTAATGAGCTTGGATTAACTTTTTCTTCTATAACACAGCCCCACAAAAAAAAAAATTCTGACCTAGCAAAGAGACGAGTATATCCATATGTATTTTTGATCGCTGATTCCGAATCCGGGGTCAAAAAAGTCGTACACCCCCCAAAAAAAAAAATTTAGAGCCAAAAAACACCCCCTGAATCGTTTTGTTTAATATTTTCGGGAAAAATCGAATGTATTACGATAAAAATAAAGGTGAATTGCAGCGTTCACCCTATAGGTATGAAATGCACCCCCATAGAGGGTAAGAATCACCCTCATCTGCCATCAAACCAATTGATAACGACAATGACTGAAAAACATCTAAAAATGTTTAAGTTTCGTTGGGTTTGCAATAAACTGACGTAGAATTCACGTAATATCCCAAAACTACCCCTATAGCGTTATGAAAAACAACCCTTAACTTCAACTACAGAAAAAAAGAAAGGAAAAAACATAAAATTTGATAACGATTTCATTATATGGATGTTCTTATTTGCAGAGATCCTTATGGCTAGGATATTAGCAGTCATTTGTCACCAATCTTAACACCATTTGGGTATAAAACGCATCCCTGAAGGGGGTGAGAAGTATTCTTACGTTAGTAGCTTTTAATTCTTCTTTTTTAATATTTTTTTTTATGCTATCTTTTAACTTTATTTTCAAACGATCTTCTTACTGACTGTCGTTTGTGTTGTTCTTTCGTGTCTCTTTTCAGAGGCCAACAGTAGTCTGCTATCATGTGAAGTTAAGGATTGTTTTTCATAACGCTATAGGGGTAGTTTAGGGGTATTACGTGAATTCTACGTCAGTTTATTGCAAACCTAACGAAACTTAAACATTTTTAAATGTTTTTCAGTCATTGTCGTTATCAATTGGTTTGGTGGCAGATGAGGGTGGTTTGGTGGCAGATGAGAGTGGTTCTCATCCTCTATGAGGGTGCGTTTCATACCGATAGGGTGAACGCTGTAATTTACCTTTATTTTTATCGTAATACATTCAAATTTTCCCGAAAATATTAAATAAAACGATTGATTAAAATGATAACATCATTTTTAGAACGTTATCTCATATCCCTATTCAGGGAGTGTTTTTTGGCTCTAAAATTTTTTTTTGGGGGTGTACGACTTTTTTTGACCCCGGATTCGGAATCAGCGATCAAAAATACATATGAATATACTCATCTCGTTGCTAGGTCAGAAAAAATATTTTTTTTTGTGGGGCTGTGTAATCTGCTTCGCTTTAGAACTTTCTTGTGTTGCTTTCTTTGGTTTTACCACTAATACTTTTGGTGCTGATTTTTTTTACTATTTCATTATATCCAATTGTGTTGTTTTCATGGCCATATTTCTTAGTACTTTTTAATTCTTCTATTTCTTTCTTCAGTAATATAATTACCTCTTCTTTAGCTGCTACTATATCATCTTTATCTGCTATGATTCTTTCTTTGCTTTCTACCAATTGTTCTTTGCTTTCAATAATTTTGCGAAACAATGAATATGTCTCGTTTTTTTCTACATTTTGTGCAGTAACTACTTAGTTGAAGTACTTTTATTTCAGATGATGTTAGTTTTCCACATGCTTTACATATTGATCCATTACATCCTTCACATTTAAATGTATCTTTCACTTCCTTACACACATCACATTCCATTTTGAGGTTATATTTTGTAAAAATATTAATTTATTGAGTTTTTGTATTCTCTTATTACTAATTTACTATATCAGAGTGAATGTCTATATCCCACTTTTGTTTTAGCACACTTACAATAAATAATATCACTTATTAATTTAAAAATTTACTTTGAAAAATTTTGACCATTTGCATCTGCCAAACCCTACATAATCATAACTGTCAAGGATCCAATTTACCAGAATTTGTTCCTCTTCCGTATAAAGTATCGGACGGGGTCCTAAAGTTGTTTTGGTAAATTTCTGTCCAAGTTGAAACTGTAAAATTGAACGTGGTATTCTATATTTCTTAGACGTTGCTTTTTTTGATATACCTTTATTCAAAATGTCGTCTAAAGCTTTTGAAATCGTTTCTTCGTCATATTTTTTTGCTATATTTTGATCCCTCTCCTTCTTTAGGCATGATGAGATACTGTAAAATATTTACAAAATAGTCATTGGCACCCAGTTAATAGAGTTATTGGCACTAGTGCCAACCGCTGTCTACGTAGGTTGTGAGCTAAGAATTTACTAATTCTGGAAGTTACTGTTATATATACATAGGTATCTATTAAATTAAATTCACTGTAATTTTTTTATTTTGTTAGTAATATAGTTATTGGCACCAAGTGCCAATAGCTATAATTCTATTGTTTTTTATACAGTGATTAGCACTAGTGAAATTATACAGAAAACATTAAATAAAACGTTAAATAACCTCGAATATGCGAAAATCATTGCCTACATATTTAATATCTACTAATATATTTCTTTTGTTTCAGGTGTTGTACAATTACAGTTGATCAGATAATGATGAGAATCTAATAGATTATCTAAGAACTCAGCTATAAAGACACGCCAGCCGAACACGTGAAACATGCACCACCGCTGTAACAGCCATAATGATTGTACAGTGATGCTGTTAACAATACGAATGCTCAATAGGTGCTGCTACATGTACCCGTTTAGAAATAATCTAAATTATATACTGTATTCTTATTTATTGTGGTTTTATTGCAACAGTGCCAATAACTGTAGGAGTGCTAACCACTATACTGTTTACCCTAATCGTTGTTGATTTCATCATTGTGAATACAGACCATCAGGCCTGTCTGTGGTGGAACAACCTATCATAAGAAAAGGATAGTAAATATGCACTAAGTAGCAAAGCAACAATATGACAGTATTATAAGCAAGTGGTTAGGATTTCTTGGCAAAAAGCTAAACAATATGCTAATAGCTGCAACATACATATATTTATCATTTCCATACGTAAAGAAATTATTTTTCATGGTGATGGTCAAATAATGCCCATTTAGATAACTGTAGCTTGGACATATTTTAGTCAATATCAGCATATGACTTAATCGCAACCATATAGTACAACCTAGCGCCGACATACTATATTAGCCATATTTATAACGTGTTAGCCATGATGATGTTTTTATGACCGACAAATCATTCCCCATTTTGGCTGCGTCAACATTTTAAGAAACTTGTTAAAATGTCTTCGTATGTGGTTATTGTAACCAAATGACTTTTGCTATAGCTATTAAAACGTTGGCGCGGCCAAAGTACAACTCGTGTGCAACTTGGGCAGCCACCACTAGTATCTGGATTACCTAAATAAATAGAGAACTAGTTTAAATGTGACACTTTTTAGTATTTTTTGTAAAAGATACGAATCTGCAAAAAATCTTATTTACCTGAGAGCAACTTTGAGAAAATCATGAAAAATGAAAATACAAAAAATTTATAATTTACCTGTAACTTTTTTTCTGGTAATAATTAGGAACAAAAAAAAGGCCACTTATTATTTGCCTTACAACATGGTCACAGAAATAAAAGAGAATTTTAAAAATCGAATTTTGTACTACTGTATTCGTCTGTGAAAGGAGAATACAGTTTTTTAAGTGAGCATTGACTAATTGCATTATTGCACAATTAGTGGAAATTTGTTAAATTTCAGTGTTATTTATGTAAAAACTCTTCTGTTTTTAACACGCTTTTATTAGCTTCACCTGTATGTTTGTTTGTTTGTTTGTTTGTTTGTTTGTTTGTTTGTTTGTTTGTTTGTTTGTTTGTTTGTTTGTTTGTTTGTAACCGACTCTTTGGACTCGATTTTGACCCACTTTAAACGGACAGATTTAATTGAAACTTTGTACACTTACGATGAACCGGTAACAATACAATAATTTGATAAGTTTGTATCATTATCCTGATCAGGATCGCCAGTCCTTTCCTCACGTATCCTCTGCGTGAGAGCAAGAGGCTTAATATTGTAAATATATTCCGTGATTCTCAGTTCGGTCGTTGGCCGAGCGGGCAAGTCTTAGTCGACGCGAAACGACGGACTCTTCGGGTGTGAGTTCAAATCCCATGGCTGTTGGATCGTAATATGTTATATCAGCATCAATAAGCAATATAAATATAACGTAGATAGGTTGATCCCATATGAGTAATTATTCATGATAAAGGAAACAGAAAAATTCTCATAAAATTCCTTTATTAATGTGACCGGTTTCGTGAACAAATTAATTACTTCACATCATCAGACACAGGAATTTTTTATAAATATAAAACCAGGGTAGTCAAATTAGAATTAAAATAGTTTTGCAACATGTCAAATTATAAGTAAATGTAAGATATAAATTTTGTTAGTATCTAATTAACTTTTTTATTTTTTATTAAAAAAAAGTTAATTAGATACTAACAAAATTTATATCTTACATTTACTTATAATTTGACATGTTGCAAAACTATTTTAATTCTAATTTGACTACCCTGGTTTTATATTTATAAAAATTCCTGTGTCTGATGATGTGAAGTAATTAATTTGTTCACGAAACCGGTCACATTAATAAAGGAATTTTATAAGAATTTTTCTGTTTCCTTTATCATGAATATAAATATAGTTTAAAAAAAACTACAAAACACGCTTTCATAGCACATCAAACTAAAAAGTGAAAAATAAATATAGTTTAAAAAAACTAAAAAAACACGGTTTTAAAGCACATCAAACTAAAAAGTGAAAAATAATTATTAATATAAACTGAAAACAATAATGAACGAAAAATACTAGTATTATGTGAAAAAAGCGTGGGGCGCTTTGTGCCATATTTTTCGTATATCGAGCAACCCACGCTTTTTTCACGATAATCCTAGTATTTTTCGTTCATTATTGTTTTCAGTTTATATTAATAATTATTTTTCACTTTTTAGTTTGATGTGCTTTAAAAGCGTGTTTTTTAGTTTTTTTAAACTATATTTATTATACTACTGTTCCAGTAGTTCTCAATATATCTGCTTGTGGAAAAGGTTGTAACAAAAGACTAAACTCAAAGAACAAAACTGTATTTAAGGTATGTAACAAAGAATTTCATCACAACTGTGTGGGTATTTTAGATAAAGATATATCAGCTTATATTTCTGGTGATATCATATGGATATGTGAATTCTGCAAAAAAAAATACCTCCTGATAATGAAATATCAATATCTAATACCAAAGTTGGCTCTTCTGTGGCGTCTACCATATCAGACGTTTTTACTATAGTTAAACATCTGAACAGCAGAACAATAATATATCGCTAGAAATACATAAATAAGAAATCAATGAATTAAAACATAGAAGTAATCAAATAGAGATGTCTATAGAAGAAAATAATCAAAATCTAAGTAAAATAAATAACACTGTGTCCAGTTTATAAGAAGAAAATAATTATTTAAAATCTAAACTCAATGACGTGGAGCAAAAAAATCGTTGTAACTGTTTGGAAATCGCCGGAGTACGTGAACCTAGCAGAGGGGAGAATGTTCAAGTGATAGTTCAGCTGATTTGTTCTGCACCAGAAGTTAAAGTAGATTCGAGCATGATTAACAACGGCTATCGCCTACGATCAAACAGCGATGGTCAGCCCTCCAAAATTATAGTTTCTTTTATAAAAAAAATGTTTTAAGGATGATATAGTAAGAAGTCGTAAAATAAAAACAGACTTTACTACAGATTTATTAGACAATTCATTAAAACAATTAGTTTATGATAAAAATATAATATATATAAATATATATATATAAATTTTTAACATTTTATAATAAAAAATTGTATCTTAAGGCAAAGGAGTATAAGAACAAACTAATGTAAAATATGTATGGATTAAAAACGGTAATATGTTTGTGCGAAAAACTGATAACAAAATTATATTAATTAAAACAGAACAAGATTTTAGAATTGCAGTGTAGTGAAATTTTTTTTAATATATATACCAATTATATTACACAAGGAAGATCTTATTACATATTTTTTTCACTTTTTTTCTTTTGTCACTTTTCTTAGCATTTTTAGTCAGGTCATATGATTAAAAATACTTTGAAATTTTAAACATTAGATCCTTAACTGCTAAATTTCATGATTTTAGGATACTGGCTGAACAACATAATGACGATATAATACTTATTACTGAATCATGGTTACATAACGATATTTTAGATGATAATATTTTACTGGATGGGTATAAGGTTTTCGTAATGATAGACAGCAAGGTAAGAAAGGGGGAGGAGTGCATATATATTAAATTGAAATTTAAATGTAATAAAATTAGTTATTTATCATTAAATAATATAGAACAATTGTGGTTATCTTTATCATGAAATAGTATTTCTATATGTGTAGGAGTAGTTTACAAAAGTCCACAACTTTCTGTCATGGAATTTATTCATACTTTTGAAGATATATGGAGCATTCTTGTACCAAAATTTGATTATCTATTGTGTGATGGTGACTTCAACATTGCTTTTCTAAATACAATTAATAATAATTATACTAAAAAGTCCACGTTGCTTGATTCTTTTGGTCTAATACAACTAGTTGAAGAACCAACAAGAGTAAGTCCAACTAGTGCTACTTTACTTGATTTATGTTTCTATTCGGAACATGTACAGGTAATTGACTGCGTTGTAACAGATCTCCCAAATTTAGCTGATCATAACTTGGTAACTTGCAAAATAAACTTTAATTTTGAAAAGTTCACGCCCACTCTTTATATATACAGGAACTTTAAAAAATTTAAACATGATTTATTTTACCAAGATTTACAAAATATTTTAGTCAAATTCTTTACGAAGAAAATATCGAGGTTAAAATTGAACTATTTAATGACTTATTGCTATCACTATTTGACAAACATGCACCTGTCAATACCTCAAAAATTACAAAAAAATATGCTCCTTGGTTAACAGAAAATTTAAAATATTTCATTAAATTAAGAGATAATGCTTCAATAAAATATAAAAAAAACCAAAAATAGTGTTAACTGGGATGATTATAAATAAAAAAAAATTGTTAATAAAGAAATAAAACATGTGAAAAAAACATATTTTCAAAATCAAATAGCTGGTAACAATAATAATAACAAGTGTATTTGGAAAACTCTTATTGAATTAAGCATTCATAAGAAAACGAATAACCGAGAAATACCTGAACATTTGACAGATTTAGATGCATTAAATAAGTTTTTTGTAGATATAGGTCAAAATATGAATACACCTAACAAAAAGGTATTAAATTATTATATAAATAATGTAAAGCCAAACATAAGACTTTTATTTTCATACTGTTGATATGGAAACTGTCAAAAAACATTTATTTAACAAAGTCCAACGTTACAGGATCTGATAATATCAATTTACGTATGCTGTTGTACTGTTGCCCATTTGTAGTTCCATATCTTACTCATTTAGTTAATTACTGTATTGAAAATAGTACTCTCATGCATTGGAAAATTGCAAATGTTAAACCATTACCTAAAGTTAACGAACCACATGAATTTAAGGACTTGCGTCCTATAAACATTTTGCCGACACTATCAAAACTTTAAAAAAACATATTAAATGAACAAATTCGTGAGTACATTGAAATATACAAAATAATACCTCATAATCAATCTGGCTGCGTAACAGCTTTATTAAAAGTAACTGATGATATATTTTATGCATGCGACAGCAACAAATTAACAATTTTAATACTTATAGATTATTCTAAAGCATTTGATATGGTAAATACTCAGTTACTTTTAGCTATTCTTCATTATAATGGATTTATAAATACTGCTGTAGCCATGATTGGGAGTTATCTTAGTCAACGACAGCAATTGGTAAAATTGGGAAATAATATGTCAGAACCACTAGGTATCTATAAAGGTGCTCCGCAAGGATCTATATTGGGTCCCTTATTGTTTACCATATATGCTTCAAAAATACCATCTTTAAATAATTGCGAAACTCACTATTACGCAGATTATATTCAAATTTACTTTTCCTTTAGTTTTGATGATGTCGAAAACGCGAATCTTAAAATGAATGCTGATTTATAAATTTTATGTAATGTTTCAACTGATCACTGTCTTCAAATAAATCCAGACATATCAAAAATTATGTTCTTTGGCAGTAATTTCCAAACACAAGCATGCAAAAAAATTACGTATTACAATTAAATTTTAAAAAATTAGAAATTGTAGATGCAACTCGTAATTTAGGCCTTTATATTGAATTAAGATTCACACAACATATAACTAATAGCATAAAAAAATCTTATTCCGCTTTAAAACTGTTGTATGGATGTTCTGCAATATTGGATAAGAATACAACAGCAATGTTGTGTAATACATGGTTCTTAGTCACTTCAATTTTGCAGATATAGTTTACAATTCTTGCTTAACAAAAAATGACGAAATGCGTATACAACGTGTGCAAAATTCCTGCGTTAGATTTATTTATGGAACAAAATGATATAACTCAACATCGAGTAAGATTTTGAAACTACACTGGTCAACAATGCTTCAAAGAAGATTGTTACACACTTGCTGTTTTTACCATAAATTGTTGGAGAATAAAACACCACACTATTTATTTGACAAAGTTGTACTACGAGGGATCGTTCATGCAATTAATACTAGAAATCGATCTTTGCTGACGCCGCCACTGCACTCCTCTGCTTTATTTGAAAGATCTTTCTCTTACACTATTGCTAAACTTTATAATCATATTTCAGAAGATATAAAGATTCTAAAATATAACCGCTTCAAAAAAGAGAAATATATATATATATATATATATATATATATATATATATATATATATAATATGAAGGAAAAGATGTTCAGCATTAATATTATATTTTTACAACGCCACAGTTTTATATTTATATATTTTTCCCCTTAGCTTAGTTTTTTGCAGGTACCATTTTACCCTACAAATTATCATTTAGAATGTACTTGTTTACTTGACTTTTTCTGTTTTTCTTTGCAAAATTCGAAAATTGTATGACTAAAATATAATATGCTCATTGAGTCCCTTTATATTAATTAATTAATGTATGCTGGTTAGGTGGAAGAGCACTTTAGTTTCCTTATAAGTGATTTTCGCGAATTTCTATAATATTTTATATAAACAAATAGTTTATTCCCCTGTCTATGTAATGTTATGGTAAATAAAGACTTCTTTTTTTTTTTCGGTTTCCCGATGCCGGTCAGTCCTCCCGTGGCCTCCGACGCCTCACGGGAGTCGCGCCGGCGCATCAACTACAGCCACTCCCCACATCCCGCAGGGTTAGTGACTGTAGATACCAGAATCGTGTGCCCTAAGCAGACGGAGAGAACCCAGAATGACCGCCTTCTGCATTTGACCTGCCAGCCACTCGGCTGGTTTTTGGCAGGCCGGTATGATCTTCAGTTCCGAGAGCAGCGTAGGCTTTATCCCTCCGAGTACACCGATAATAAGGACGACCACTTTGACCGAGTAGCCTGGGTACAGCCCTTGGAGCTCGTACCGGAGATCGCGATATTTGGTCCGTTTCTCCTCCTCCTTCAAGGTGATGTTTTTCTTCGGAGGTGCCGAGAACTCGATAACATCACCTTGAGTTGATGGTCGATGAGGACTATGTCAGGCTTGTTGGCTTGGATTAGCCTGACAGTCGGGAACGAGTAGTTACAATAAATCCGGCATTTCTCGTTCTCGACAACGGACTCAATATCTCCGGGGACGTAAGGCAGCACTGGTGTCTGGTCTACCCCATACGAGTGCCTTAGATGGTAGTATAGCACTCGTAAAGCCGCGTTATGTCGGTGGATGTAGGCCGAAATCGCATATATGGGGCATGCAGAAAGTAAGTGCATGAGCGATTCCGGCGCCTAATGGCAGGTCCTGCAGTTGATATCAGGAACCTCTACACGCCACACGCGGCTACGGTAGATCAAGGTGTTGATAACACCATCTTGGCAGGCCATAATGAATCCCTCGGTCTCCGAATTAAGCCCTGCTGACCTTAGAAAGGCGAAGGTTAGCCTGGTCGATAAACCCAGTGTTTCTATGTTCTTATAGAAGACACCATGCTGGGGTTTATCGACATGCTGCCGAAACAGATTTTCCTGTTCGGCAGCTCTAATTCGGGCTTTCAGACGATTTGGCTGAAGTTCGGTGACTGACTCAACATCAGCACCTCGCCGGCCTCCTCGCCTGATGTCAAATGCGAGACCGAGTTCATCTGCGGCTCTTTTTGCTGCCTTGAATAATCCTGCTCCCACCCCTACAGTTTCGTGATGTTTTACGAACCGCAAGAGCTTCTGAGTATGTTACATGCCATACTCAGTACTACTCTGCCATGCATATTAGTTGCAGACACCTTGTTCTTCCCCGAAAGTTCGGAAGAACAAATCTTTCGGAGACGGTGTCTGTACTTGCAGCGGAGAGAATCTTTTATTTGTGATACATCCTGGATGTGCCTTTGTTGCACACCCAGATATGTATAGGTCTCTCCGGCATCCAAATGTTTTAGGATGCTTCCGTCTGCGAGCTGCGCATCTTCAGGAAATTCCCCGCATCGTCCTCTCTTGAGGTGGACGACTGCACATTTGTCCAACCCGAACTCCATACCAATTGCCCGCGTATATTCTTCTATTATTATTATTATTATTATTATTACATCATATTATCATCTGAGATCATTTTTTAGTATGACATTATCTATATTTATTTATTTTTTACTGCAATTTCAACCTCTTATTACTATTTAATTACTTTCCTTTCCTTTCTGGTTTTTATACCTTTTATGTAAAATTAAAGTAAATTATTAACACAATTAAGATTATTAGAAAATTTATTAAATGAATATTATTTTGTGTATAATTTAGAATATAATTACATAAAAACAAGTAAACAATATTTAAAGCCTTGCCACTATCTGATTCAAAAAAAAATGTCGTTATGACTGTACAGTAGAACTTCCCAAATGGAAAAATATGACGTAGAAAAACGAAGATGTGAAATTAAATTACGTAAAGTAAAAGAAGATGAAAGAATAATCCCTGAAAAGAGAAAATAGTATGCGTCTACATATAAAACATAAATACAAGATTAAGCAGAAAATGTTACGTGAAAAATAAAATACTTACTTCTTGTGTAGGCTTCAAAGTGAAAATGCCAGCTCTGGAAACTGCTCAGCTGATGAGTGAAAAATACGTAAAAGGGTTTGTGAATTAACAAACAACTTCGTAACAAGTATCACTTATTATTCACTGTAAATGAAATGGGCAAATCCCCTTAACACAATATCAAACAGCACGGGAAATATAACCCACTACAAAATAAAACACTGTACGTTATATGTGTCTCCTGGATCCTATTCCTACGATACCAGCGTGGAATCATGTTCCTCTAAGAAGATAAAAAAACAAATAACTTTTCCCTAAATAATCTTAACCTACGAATGTACCGACACACAGGTCTGGGATTTCGAGAACCTTGTACTGGCGAGGATCCCTCAACAAATCTGCCCCTAGACGAAAAAGATAGTGCATCTGTGGGTCTAATTCTCAATTGCGGAGGAGAATTATTTCGAAGAAGCAGCGCATCCGATATATAAAATTTGATTCACAAAGATCTCTACACTTACACATTCCTATTAGGAACTACCGTTCCTTATTTGCGTCGATAAGTAACACTGTCGTTATCAGGATTAGGTATTGATTGATAAATGCAAAATTCATATAACGGTATTCTACGATTGGATTTAAAGACTATATTTATAAAATAATTGTTGCGGGATTTTATACCCTAACAACGGTTTTAAATTAGGTTAGGTTATGTTAGGTTAGGTTAGTATAACAGCCCATATCAGAAAAACATCCTGCTTAATATATGTACGGTTTTAGGTTAGGTTAGGTTAGGTTAGGTTAGGTTAGGTTTGGTTAGGTTAGGTTAGGCGCCCGAGTGGGTTGCTGGTCCCACACCGGGCGCCTTCCCAGGTGGCGGATAGGGGAACGCCCGCCAAGGGCGGGTACCGGTGAATCGAGTAGCCGGGGTGGACCAAAACCAGCAAGTGTACGACAGTTCTCCATGTCAGGAGTGGTATTTAAAGGGCGGAAGGGGCCCATAGCCACAGGATGGACAACCCTTCTAGAGACGGATACTCAATCAAACCAAAATATTAAATAATGAAATGTCGGGTCTTAAAACTAAATTACCCCAGGAGGGTACCACAGAATGTGAAGAATCCCTCTCTACCACGGTAGACAGCCCCACGGATTCTGGGGGGGGGGGGCAAAAATCCGAGAGACACAATCAAACTGAACGAAGAGGGAAAGAAGGATCTTGGGTAGCGAAAATCCTCTACCACCATAGACCTAACATGGGATGAAGAGAAAAGAAAATCAATAAGCCCCGAAGAAGCAGAAGAATTAAGACGGGAAAGACTAGGAAGATTGGAGAGAATGAATAGGTGCAACTCAATGTACTCGGCGAAGACTGGGAAGAGGAAACGCATAGATACCTCCTTCAGAGGAGAAGTAGAAGATACCATCTATAAGAAGAAGGAAAGCTCAGAATACTTCGTATTGAAAGAAGCAATGGATATGATTACAAAAATAAGCTCCGAATTGGAACGACACATAGAGCAAAACGCCAAGCGGGAAATAAAAGAAATTGCCAGAAAACTCACAAAACAGATAAAACGATGAATGGAACACACATTGTAAACTCGTTAGAACAGCGGAAACATGAGAACATAGAAAAGATGCAATTAGAAGCAGATACCCAGACAAGCCCCGTGGGAGAAGGAAACCAGTCGACCAGAGAGACTCAGAGAAAACCTAGTATATCATCCGCTAATATCCCATTAATTTGTCCAGTTTGCAAAACCAAAAGAGGACAAATAAGAGAGGACGTGCGCAACTCGCTAGAAGGCATAGACACATACGACAAATGGATCGATATAGCACAGGAAGAATGGGATGAAAAGATCTACAAAAACACGGAAATTAAAGTAGGAAATCCACTGAACACGAAAACCTCAACAGTGAAAGTCGTCCTGGTAGAACCCACTGACAAAAAAATGGAAAAAAGCATCCAATTACTCTACAGAGAAATCTACCCAGAACTCATGGAAACGGATGAGAACTTCGCCGTCCTAGAACGAAACTCTAGATGGAAACAACTGAAACAAAATATCTCTACTTTCCAAAAAATCATTAAAATAGAACAGGGTGACAACGATGCAGCGCTATAGGAAAGACTGATTAAACTAAGAGAGGAAACTAAGGAAGACGAGTGGGTAGCAATACACCATATCGAACGATGCAGCACTGAAAAACTAAGGAAACTAGTAGAGGCGATATTCCACAACACAGGCACACAAGTGGTGATATATACAAACAGGAAAAAATTCAATGCAACGCAACAGAGGAATCGAGAGAGATCTCGAGCTCTAATTATAGAACAAATAGATACCAATTATGAAGAAACGGTAAGAGAAATAAAAGGAAAATTGAAGGACGAGGCCACACAAATAATAAAATCGATCAGGATGACCAAAGACGAAAGGGTTCGTATTACGATGAAAAACAACAAAACGGAAATACAGAAAATCAAAAAAAGCAATCGAGGACATTGCAGATAATATGCGAGTGAAGGAAGCAGGTAGAGATCTGGAGACTATACATATGAGAGGACTAGACACCACAGTCACCAAAGAAGGGGTAATGGAGAGCATTAAAAAAACACCAGGGGATCTACACACCGCAGACATCAGAATGAGCGAGCTGAGACCTAACGCACGAAATACGCAGGCAGTAACCATAACCCTTGAAAGGACGAAAGCGGAGGAGCTACTAAAACATCCGTACTTATGCATACCCCTTTCAAGAGCCAATATGGAAAGGAAAATAAATGTACCACGATGCAGAAAATACTGGGCATATGAACACAGCGAGGAGGACTGCAAAGGCCCGGACAGGCAAAATACCTGCTATAAATGCGGAAAGGAAGGCCTCTTAGCCAAGAAATGTGAAGAAACGGAAATATCCTGCCCTGTATGCCAAGAAGAGGGCCATGGACTGGAGCAGCAAGATGTATGGCCTTCCGCAGGGCTATATCACAGATTAGATGACAAACAAAACGAAACCAAAACGAGACGCCGCAAGAAAACAGGCTAGAAGGAGGAGACAGCAGGAACACAGAACCTCTAACAACACCAACACCAACACCACTCCGAATATCTCATAACATCATAACTTTTTATCCTGCATTTAACTCCCGGCAGGAAGAGTATGGTCAGTAGACCCTACAAAAATCTAAAAATTCTACAGATAAACCTAGACAGGGTGAGGGCGATCCACGGCCTATTGCACGCCGTAGCAGCCGAACACAACGTAGGCGTTATAATTGTAGCTGAACCTAACCGGAAAATTGCCAAGGCGGCAAAATGGAATTGTGACCTGAGAGGCGACGCCGCCATAATAGTGAGAAACAAAATACCCATTGAAAAAATATACAGGGGAGAAGGATTTATCTCAATGCAGATCGGAGATTACATGGTCTACAGCTGCTACACCTCACCGAACTGCAACTCTCAAGAATATTATGATTACCTCGACGCATTAAGAGACAACGTTGCGCAAAACAATGGGAAAACCATTATAGCCGGAGACTTCAACGCGAGCTCTATCGCCTGGGGCTTCAAAAGAACAGACCCCAGAGGACAGCAATTGATGGATGTTATAGCGGAACTCGACCTTACAATAATGAACAAGGGAAACACCTTTGAGATAAATGACAGGAAATCGATACCGGATGTTACACTGGCTAGCGCCAACGCTTCCAGAATGATAACTAGCTGGAAAGTGAGAGATACGGAAACTATGAGCGAACACAAGTACATCATGTATGAAATTAAAAGCCAACAGGGCGAGCCAACACAACCGCAATCAGGTTGGAATTTCAAGAAGATGAATGTAGATATATTTAAAAGTACACTGGGGGAACATGATGTGAACACAGAAGACCTGATAACAGCAGTAACGGTAGCATGCAATCAAGCAATGCCCAGAAGACGACAATACATACGAAAACAGGTGTACTCGTGGAATGACGACATTGCCAAAATGAGGGAAACATGCATGAAAAAGAGAAGAGCATCCACTAGAGCAAGATCGAGGAATGTCGACGAGGACACAATCGAACAGACGAGGAGCGAATACATTGAGGCAAAGAAGAACATGAGTGGAGGAAACTGACTTGGACAAGGCTGCTCTCCCTTCCTGACATGTTTCCTAATGAAAAGAAAATAATAAAAAAAATATGTAATAGGTAGTCTGTAAATAAAATACCTCAAAAGTATTCTTCATTAATTCTGAGTTGTTATAATAATCACCTAATACGGTTTGGCTTTGTTCACTATCCGGTATTTTGTTGCCCTCGGGATTTTGCTAAAAATCAAGTAGAAAATTAAGTGAAAAAGTGAAATTGTAATAATTTATCACACAAATCACTAGAGGGTCTCTACTAGCCAAAATATCATCGGGTCTAATATTATTTAAAATCTCATCTGTTACTGGATAAACATGTGGAGTACCTAACAGCATACTAGAAAACAGCCCTGGATCGCTCTGATCCTAAAAAAATCAACAGTTTTCTTTATAATTTCTATTTTGCTGCTTATTCTAGAGACTCCCTGTATAATTAATTTAACAAATGATACTGTGTCCATGTTTAAAACTCTCTGTATATGAACTTTTAAAAAAACATTACGGCACAACACCTCGACAAAACACTAACTTTCAAAAGCCTTGAGTTCAATAAGGAGCTTCTTTTTTTAATCAGTAACAATTTTGTAAAAGGTTTCCTTCTTAAGATGGAAATTAAACAAACTAATTTACTGATATACTAGTTAACGGTTACGGTGTCTTTTCGGACGCCCCAAAATATGTCTAATATCTGTTCGGGCGCCAAATTATGTAACGGTGTCTTTTCGGATAGCTGGTTTGGAGAATTAATCCAGGATTCCTGTTAGTTGTAAATAAGAAAGCCCAAAGTATTCGTAACAGAGTTTATTTTATTAAAGTAACATTTATCCAAAACATGAAGTTAAATAAACATAAAATCTGATTCTTCTACAATAAAACCAAGTCAAGTACATTTAACAAATATTATTTACATCGGTGAGATTAGTTTACGGGGAGTGTAATTCGGTGAACGTACGGTGACGGTGGGCTTCAGCTACATGTACTGAAGTAAAACATCTAGGATACGGTGCGGCGGTAAGTTCGATAATTATTTAACGGCAGCGGGCCCAGCTCAACACGCTGCAGACTCACGGTAATAAATAATTAGGGGACTGGTGACGGCGGTTGGTTTAGCAACCATTTACCAACCATGGGCCCAGCTCAACACGCTGAAGACTCACGGCGATAAATAATTACTAGACTGGTGACGGCGGTGCAGAGCGGTAAAATGGCTACCAACACCAGGAGGTCAAGCTCAGCACGCTTAAAACCCCAAAGTGCTCCCAAACATTCAGCCGGGCGGCGTCGTCGTCGGATTCTGAATTCTAACCAAATGGAGTCAAGCTCAACACGCTTAAGACTCCTCAACTACCCAGCTCAACACGCTGAAGGTAGTTGTCAGCAGAAAACTGAATGCCTTTCCTCGGCTACGGCCATACTATTTATACCAAAATCCTGGCCTTGGTGACGTCAATATTTCATGGCGGCAGGAAGTACGTGGCAGCACCTGCCAAACGGTAATTGCAGAAACTTCTAGGAATGCACATCTGCGTGATTCATCATATGTCGGCAGGAACTGCGCGACAGCACAAGACTATCGGGAATTTCCGAAACTATAGTAATGAACATGCGTATGATTCATTACACTCCCCTCATACGTCATAGAGAAAAAAAAGAATGTAGTATACTTATTGCAAATAGGTATCTACAAAACAAAATACAATACTATCAAGTTCAGGTACAAAAAACGTATATATATATAAAAAATTATACAATGCTAAAACACAGGTAGTGTTAAATCTAAAATAAGCAAACTGTAAAAATTACACTAAAATACAACAAATATATAAAGCCAACAGGTCAGATATAAACAATGTTCAAAATCAAATCAAATCAATATATACAAAAACAATTTCGGTCTGGAGCCGTTCCAGCATCCCCGTGCATGGTAACAGCGGGGCAATTGTTGGATCGGACAGAGCGAGGCCAGTTAATAAAAATAATATAACATAGTTCGATGCACAAGGAAAAAAAGATTCTAATACATTCCAAAATCATGTATAAAAAAAAGTATAACAAGTAAAATAAACAGAGTTCAGATAAGGCAACTAAAAACGGTACTTGCCCAAAAAAAATTACAGTCAACGCGCACAGACGAACACAAAAATCCGCGCACACTTTTAGTTTTGTGGCAACCTACTGATGCCGGGCAGACACAAGCGGACGGGGGTTCCATCGGGATTCCTGGATCGGAACTTCCACTTGCGATTTTGTGGTCTGGACGGGGCGGTACTTTCCTCTGGGACACCTACCAGGCAGGGAATGCTTTTACCTGGGGTAACCGGAAACTCCGGAGTCACTGGCAGGGCATCTGGAGACATAGCTGGAAATATCGTAATATTAGTTTTAAGGGTAACTGGTGATTTGGACAGTGAGGGACTAGGGGTATCTCTGAAAAGGTCTCTTAACTTCTCTCGGACAGTGGACGGTAATGGAGACGACACCTTCTGTAAAGGCGACGTGAATAATTCCAGTATAACGGGCGGGGTCTGGCTCGGTTCAGGAGTCGTTGGGAGAGGAGATATCATGGCCGGATGCCATATCTCCTTTCGGCTAGCAGTAAATGAACAATTATGAGAAAACCTTCTCTTCTTTGTCGTAGCTTTGGTCGCAGGCGGAGTATTGTGTTCTGTTAGTGAGGTCACGCCTTTAACCTTCTGAAACTTCGGTAATTCGATACGTAAAAAGTTTGACAGTCGGTATTTTCCAGGTTCTGTCGGTTCAGTGACGGTAGCTAATGTTACAATTGTTTCCTTATTGGAACTAGTATTTACTGGATGTCCCATTATTTTAACTTCTAGTGAAGTCAAATCCACTGAAAATTGTCTTGTTCTTAGGATATCCATTCCTAACAAGATATCCGAAGTTAGTTGCGGCATATAGAGAAACGTATCCTTCCACTGCTTTCCAGCCACGGAATAATTTATTTCATATTCCTTGTCAATCTGCACCTCTGTACTATCTGCAACTTTAACACTGAGTCGTTTTTCGGAGATTTCCTTAAAATATTTTGGATCACATAGAGTACACACAGAGCCACCTATGTACGAGCGTGCAGAACCAGTATCGATCAACGCATCGAACCACTTGTCACCAATCTGTAGTGGAACTTTCAGGCGGTTATCGGACACACTGGTCATTGCTACGTTGGTGTCAACAGCTGTTTTCGGCATGATCACCTGCTCGTTTCCCGTGTCTCTGCATTTACAATCTTTTGTTGACACATCTAGACGGCCACAATATGAACAAAATCTTTTAAGTGTGTTATTGCAATTCCCACGGCTGTGATTAGTGCCTCCACATCGCCAGCAACTCGTATTTCTAGTGTAATTTTCGGATATATAACGTCTGGAAATGTCTGGTACATGTGTGATACGATTTGTATAATTTTGTTCCCTAGAATTTTCTGACTGTTCGCCAGTGTATCTATAGTTTGAGGAATATGTTCGTCCATAGTTATTATTACAAGAACTATTTTGCTGACGACCTCTGTAATTATTACCATATGAATAATTTTGTGGACGATTTTTTAGGTACTGTGATATTGTTTTCTGTGTATGACGGACGTTTATTACTATTTTCCTCTTTACATATGGATTCATAGTCTTCTCCGAGAGTTATAAGTTCGGTTAGTGTATAAAAATCTCGTCTTCGGATGTACTTTCTGTAATCCGTTTTTAAATTAGAATATATCCTGTGAAGTTGCTGTTCTGGTGATACATTACCTAACCTCCTTAGTAATGTTTGTATAGCGATGACGTATTCTTTTACACTTTCATTTTGCCCTTGGATACGAGACTTTGCTTTTTCCTCTAAGTCTAGCTTGTATTGTGAGGGTGCGAAGAAAATTTTTAGGTTAACTATGAACTGTTCCCAATTTGTCCAGGATGTTTTATTATTTCTGTACCATAATAAAGCATCACCTTGTAGCAACTCAGGTAGTGCTCGGAGTATTTGTTCATTGGAAAAGTTGTAACCTTCTTGTAATTCTTCTACCCGTTCTAAAAATAAAAATACGTCTTTTTTCCCATCAAAATGTACATTCCATTTACGTACTTGGTCTAAAATAGCACCAAGAGGCGGTTCTGGGGCGGCATTCGGCGGAGAAATTTCTATTCTCGGTTTATTTCCATATACAATATTTTTTAATCTTACACGTAACTCCTCGACGGTTCCGGTTGCAATTTGTCCGTACTTGGTTAATTCTGCATGTAACTCATCTTTTTTGAGCTTATAAATCCAACCTACGGTGGCATCTGCGACTTCAAGTCCACACGCGCCTTCTGTATCAGATATACTCATGTTTAGAAAAAGATATATCTATCAATATATAAAAAAAGGTAAGTACTAGTCTTTCTAGTCTATAATAAAATACTTTCTGGGCTCTCTACAACTAAAACCTGTCTGAAATCTGCTCGGGCGCCAAATTATGTAACGGTGTCTTTTCGGACGCCCCAAAATATGTCTAATATCTGTTCGGGCGCCAAATTATGTAACGGTGTCTTTTCGGATAGCTGGTTTGGAGAATTAATCCAGGATTCCTGTTAGTTGTAAATAAGAAAGCCCAAAGTATTCGTAACAGAGTTTATTTTATTAAAGTAACATTTATCCAAAACATGAAGTTAAATAAACATAAAATCTGATTCTTCTACAATAAAACCAAGTCAAGTACATTTAACAAATATTATTTACATCGGTGAGATTAGTTTACGGGGAGTGTAATTCGGTGAACGTACGGTGACGGTGGGCTTCAGCTACATGTACTGAAGTAAAACATCTAGGATACGGTGCGGCGGTAAGTTCGATAATTATTTAACGGCAGCGGGCCCAGCTCAACACGCTGCAGACTCACGGTAATAAATAATTAGGGGACTGGTGACGGCGGTTGGTTTAGCAACCATTTATCAACCATGGGCCCAGCTCAACACGCTGAAGACTCACGGCGATAAATAATTATTAGACTGGTGACGGCGGTGCAGAGCGGTAAAATGGCTACCAACACCAGGAGGTCAAGCTCAGCACGCTTAAAACCCCAAAGTGCTACCAGATATTCAGCCTGGCGGCGTCGTCGTCGGATTCTGAATTCTAACCAAATGGAGTCAAGCTCAACATGCTTAAGACTCCTCAACTACCCAGCTCAACACGCTGAAGGTAGTTGTCAGCAGAAAACTGAATGCCTTTCTTCGGCTACGGCCATACTATTTATACCAAAATCCTGGCCTTGGTGACGTCAATATTTCATGGCGGCAGGAAGTACGTGGCAGCACCTGCCAAACGGTAATTGCAGAAACTTCTAGGAATGCATATCTGCGTGATTCATCATTTGTCGGCAGGAAGTGCGCGACAGCACAAGACTATCGGGAATTTCCGAACTATAGTAATGAACATGCGTATAATTCATTACAAATGAACTATATTATTGCTATTTACACATGAAAGAGAGCATTCCTAAACGATATTCGTTTCTGGTAAAACGTAAACAAATGAAACTTTACACTTACCTCCAAAAGTATCTCCTGCGCACGTTTCAACATTCTAGCAGTTCTTTGCATCATTTTGTTGCTATCACAAGAAGGCAATAATACTTACATAAAAATACAATAATTAAATACTACCGGCACCGACACTAGTTACTATAACCTCAAAAATATTAATCATTAACTGACATCAAAATGAAACACATGCACTATAAATTAATTTGCATCAAGTGATCAAGTGCAGGGTTTGCGGCGCTTGGTCATATTATGCAAAATTTATTTTCCGCAATTTTGTCATTTTTAAATTGACTGGCACTTGGTCAGGTTTTGCAAAATTTATATACGAACTTATTCTATTTGGCGTTTAGTTCAAAGTGAAATAACTAAAATACAGATTTTTATTCTACCTTGAATTTTCTCCAGATAGAATACACTTTTACACGTTGGATGGCAGCAATATCTCAAAAATAGCAAAATGTCGCTTGGTCAAGTGATGCACAACGCGGTCCCATTATACAGTTATGAAAAAAAACGACGAGAATTTGTGCGATATAGCTCACATAACTCTAAGTCAAGATTATCGGAGGCTTAGTTTATAGCACAACTCTGAAACTTAAAAGATAAGAAACAAAAATCATCTTTAATACACGAATATATTATTTTCCTGTTAGAGATATTGAATTATCAACACACTTAAACATTTAAGACGTAACTTTTTCTTTATCTTATGTACGAGACTTGTCACTACTGTTTCAGATTAATTGTCTCTAAATCTAAAGTCACGAATAATCACATCTTTATGTAAGTGCAACCGACTTTCTCTTGTGCAGTATGATAGATGGAGCGGCAACGATGGATCTATGACTTTACACTACGCCAGCCATTTTTTAAGTTTCCCTTATCAATGTGAGTATTCAGTGTAGTTTTTAATTAATTATGCAGATATTGTGAAATTGATGCATTTCATTGAGATATTGAGCCTGGTCTTTGAAGTCTGCTTCATCTTTGAAGTTAAGTATTGTCACACTCACTAAATAGGTAATAATTAAGAACAGACTGTTCACAATAGGGTGTAAAAGTCAGGATACGCACCAAAGATAAAGTGAAAGAGTTGAGTCTCACGTGTGGAGTATTTGGTCGACTATGTTGTCTGGCTGTTGAAAAGAAATTTGGAGAATGTTTTAAAATAATCATTGACACCCTTACCACTTTCGTTAATTCATATCGATGAAACTGACAAAAACTGACAAATCTCAATTGCTACGACGCCGACTGACGTCTGGAAAAGTATGTCTCTTCAGAAGAAATACCGCAAGCAGTCTATAACGTCGTTGTTGCTATGTTCCTACTGCATACTATTAACAAAACTGCCTGAGGCATACGGGGGTTATCTACATATATCTTGCAAAAACTGTATTCCAGTAAAGTAACTCGAATTGATGTCATCTTTGATCAGTACAACAGTTCTTCTATAAAGAAATCACAAAGATCTAAGAGAGGAGCAGAAGTACTGACTTTGCAAGGTATCCAAATCCAGGGACCACACCAGAAGAGAACTAGAGAATTCCACAAGGCACTGAATAATGATAACTTCAAAAGATCTTTCTCACAGTTTCTTGCAAGAGACTGGTAACAAGACACTCATAAAGAGACGTTAAGGAACAAGACACTGTATTTTACATACGAGAATAAATGTTGTTAGCCAAAGTGATTTTTCAGAAGAACTCGATCAATTTGTATTGTAAACACGATTAAGCAGATTCACATCTATTGTTTCACTGTGAAAATATTTTAAATTTCCTATAAGGAAATGGGCAAAAAATTGTAACGACCGGCTTTTTCGCCCTGTCATCTTTAAAATAGTAAAACCAAGATACTGAAAAAAAACGAAATTTAGTATATAAATACATTTATTAAAACAATACAAATTCAGACTTTTTATCTCCGGGCGGGGAAGCGAGTGATTAAATAGAACAGTGTTTTAATGGTACTTAAAACTAAACAAAATCAAAACAGTCTGCAATCGCCAATTTACTTATTTATTTATTGTCCAATATACTTTAAAAATTTTATTAGACGCCACCCTCCTTTTAAATGTGTTTTCATTAAAGTTCTGTTACCGTTAAAAGGAGGAAAAAACGTGTAACTACTAAAAACCATCGCTCATGACGTTAATCAGTACATTCGAAAAAGTAAAATATATCCTATACTTAAAGTTCGGAAAGCGGGCGGATTTGCAAATCATTAACGACAAATTATTTGTTGCACACTAGCTAGCACTTCCAGCGAATATCGGTGGACGGCTTATCGTTGCTAGGTACCTAGTTTTATAATTTATGAAAGGTGACCTTACCAATGCTTGGGCACAGCTCCATATCTTAAGTTATTACTCACAAACTGCTACTATACACTTTGAGCATCACCCTCATATCTGGTGCGTCAAGCAATACGTTTCTTCTATTTAAATAATCACACTTCATACTCGTACTCACAAACTGTAAAAATCAAGGTAACGTGTCCTTTCTAGGCCGTGGCTCGGCATTGTCTCTTCCCAAACGCCAAAAGTTAAGGTAACATAAAAACTCCAAACGCACCACAGCTCTCCACTCGACTGTGGCTACCCAGCGTCTGTCTTTCGCGCTCAAATACACTACCAAAAACATCGTCCGATCCACGCGCGCACTCGTTAGACACACAATTTACTTCAGTAGCGCCACGCTACAGGTGTAATACAATAATATTTAACGAAATTATTTTAATCGAATCTAGAATTTAATGTATAACTCGAACCATTCTATTTAATTTATAAGCAATGTAGTCCAAATTATTTATTTCCCAAAACGGACCGTTACAAAGTATCACAAGGATATAGTAGTAAGAACAGGGGATACAGACGTCTTGATTTTGTTTTTAAGCAACATTTGCAAATCAGTGTGTATTAAACCTTACCACAGGGTTTGGTTGGATTTTGGAATTGAGAAAAACAGACCATTTATTAATGTCTCAATTTTGTCCGAAAAAATTGGGATCGAATCTTTGTAAACCTTTGCCTGGATTACATGCCTTCACATGTTGCGATTATACCGCAGCTTCTTCTCGTATGGGAATAATTCGACCATTGAACATTTTAACTAAGACATGCAGATATCAAGATACCTTCTCCTTTCTTGGATTATCTTATGAGGTTTCTGGTGAAGTAGCAGCTACACTGGAAGAATTTACCTGTGAAATATATGGCCAAAAAAATGCAAAGGATGTAAATAAAGCAAGAATTCAGTTGTTTTTAAAATGAAATAAGCCGAAAAATATTTCCAACCCTTTTTCAAGCATGAAGAAGATCGATCCTGCACTTTTTCCACCATGTAAATCGGTTCTGGAATATAAAATTTTACGGCGAAACTTCATGTGCACTGTTTGGAACAATGCAAATGATCCCGATCCGCATAAGACATTAATACTGAGAAAAATGGTAGAAATTGGAAGGAATTACCTAAACATTTAATATATCGGTGGTTTTTTATTTATTACTCTAATTTATTAAAGTAATTTTCCCCCTATATATTTCGTTTTAAATTTGGGAATCATTTATTTTATTTTTCAATTCACAATTGCGTTAAATTTTCTTGTTTTGAGAAACTAGATTTTGCAAATAGTATTTTATTGTCGTAGTTATACTGAAATATACTGAAATAAAACAGAAAAAAATACTTTAGACCTGATTATTTTCGTAACCCATGTATAATCAATTTGTAGAAGCCATTTTTATATATTTTTTATATTATCTAGATTGCCCAGTTGTAACAGGAGCTAAAATTATATCTTACGAGGGAGTTTTCCTAAATAGAATATGGAAACGATGATGGCGTAAGAAATTTTTATACACCCTCTGTCGTAAATTTTGGCTCCTTTTGGAAATCTTAAATTTGTCATACGATTCGGTTTTCACCTTAGGGTAGGTTTCCATACAATATCTTTTTTTTTTTTCATGTACCATATGATGCAAATTTTCGCGCATTTTTAAAAATATATTGTCTTAGAACGATCAAACCCACAAAAATTATATCTTACGAGGGAGTTTCCTAAAAAAAACACGGAGACAAACAAGTTGGTGAAAATTTTTTTATGTACCTCATGAAGTAATCTTTCTCCATTTTCTGCATTATAAAACTTGTCTTACGGACCAAAAGCCCTCGAAATATTTTGTCTTCTGATCCTCTTTTGAGTTAGGAAGAGCCTTCCACACAGAACTTCGTTGTTTTTTCTCCTGTACTTCATCACGTAAAATTGGGCCGTTTTAACAAATAATGTTGTCTTAAAATGGTTAAGCACACAAGAATTATGTCTTACAAAGGAGTTTCCTAAATAGAACATGTAAACGAACAATTTGGTGAAAGAAATGTTCACGTATCTTATGACGTAAATTTTGACCTTTTTCTGAAATACAAAACTTGTTTTACGAACAAAAGGCTCCCGAATATTTTGTCTTATGATCCTGTTTTGAGTTGAGAAGCCTCGTTGGTTTTTTCATGTACCTTACACACAAAATTGGGCCCTTTTAACAAAAAATATTGTCTTAAAACGGTTAAGCCGACAAAAATTATATCTTACGAGAAAGGTTATTAAATAGAACACATAAAGGAATAATTTGGTGAAAAAAATTGTCATGTACTTTATAACACTGACGTAGTTTTCCACAAACCACCAAAACACTATATTCTGCAATGGACGCGCGTTTCGCCAACAAGTTGGCATCACCTGGAGATGATTAAAACTAAACTTATGCTAACAATCTACCCTATTTATACCTAAACTATTGTCACGGTTCCGTGAACCGTAACCGTGACCCACTAACCAATAAAGCGGGCTATTTGGGATAGGCCGTCTATCACTATTCATACTATTTTTACACTTTATGAGTTCTAAACTTTCAAATGCATCCAGCTGTTTAGTATTTGTTACATTCCTAATTAATCTTAAATTGCTAATATCTATTTTATGGTTTTTCTCAAACGCATGTTGGGCAACACTAGACTTATCTGTTCTACCATATTTGAGATGGGCCATATACTCTTTGAATCTAGCTTGATTTGATTGTCTAGTCTCTCCAACATATTTTTGATTACAATCCTTACAGCTAAGTTCGTAAATCCCCGACTTTTCGTTTGTTCCAATTTTGTCTTTTGGATTGCCTAAAAGTTGTTGTTTGTTTCCCGATGAATGAACCACTGTCATACCTGCATCTTTAAAAATCTTACCAATACCACGGGTGAATCGAAGGTTAAATGGAATCGATACAAATTTCGGATTTTCTCGTTCATTTTGAAAGGTCGAGAAATTTCGAACTTTCATTTCCTAATTATTTTAATTAAATTAAACTTACAGAATATCCATTACTCGTAGCTTATCCTTAATCAATACCTTTTCTTTTTTCAAACCTCCCCTTATTGAGGGGGAAGTTTAATAGACAATGAACTAGAAAATTAAAACTCGCCATATTGTGTTGAGCATAATGGTGAAAATCCTTAAGAATATATCTTAGAGTACTGGTATCTTTTCTATATATGTCAAATTCTAAATTATTTTCACTATTTCTAATTATTAATACATCTAAAAATGGTAGTTGTCCTGAGATTTCAATTTCGTATGTGAATTTAACTGACGCGAAACGACTGTTTAATTTAGATACAATGTTATCAATATTAGCGACTTTTGTATCGAACTGCAAAAATATCATCCACATACCTAAGCCAAACCCTGGGGAAATACTTTCCTGGTTTATGTATCTTAGGCAAGCAGTACAATCTAGATACACCTGGGTTAGATACATGTAACTTCCTATTTAATGCTGGAGTAATAAGGTTGTTGTAGGATTTAAGTACGTTTCTTACTTCAGTAACCATTCTTGGTAATGGATTTCTAGAAAGTTTTTTATAAGGACCATTACTAATCAGATTGTCTACCCTTTCATAATAGTCCTCTTTATCTAAAATTGCAACCCTATTGCCCTTATCAGCTTTTAAATAAAAACAATCTTTTTTCACGCAACCGTTTCATAATTTTTGAAGAACATTTTCTTTTGACGTACTACCGATTAATCGCGTTTTTTATTTTGTGACATTTTCTTAATAAATTTCGCGTTAATTGATATGAATATGTTCCTCTGAAAGTCGCATCATTGTTCATGTTCTAAATTATTTAACTTATAGGTAAGCTTTTTGTAAAGTCCATATGCTTGTAGTTCAAGCGTACTTCGTTTACTGTACAGATACTTAATTTCTAAATCCAGCCATTTCTGCTTTGCAAACATTGTAACTTTATGTGAAATGTGTGAAGAATTTGTAATTTTAACTTGAACAAAATTTGGAAATACTGAATGACGTTTGCAAGTTTTTAGAAGCCAAATATCTGACCCTATTAATCTAATTTTAGCACTAACCTTATGATACAGATTCAGTTCCGTTGACCGTGAAGCCATCGTAGTTCTGGAGTGGGTTGGAATCTTTAATGTGAAGATAGGTTAGGTTAGGTTAGGTTTGTTGTGAGTGGGTCTCAGTAGACCCTCCACTGCGGCCATCAGCAGGCCTATTGTGGCTCACGCCTAATTATATTTCACCCAATAAGTTCAGTCTCTTAATGAAGCTGATAACTTTATTGGGTGAGAATGTGTCCAGATCCTCTGGCAGCAGTTGCCCTTTGCCAAATATTGAGAATCCGATCCTCTCCACAGCGGGACAGGTGTATAAGATGTTGTCTGCCTTCTCATCATCCTCCAGGCATAGACGGCACTCGGCGTTTTCCGCTAGGCCGAGTTTATGCAGATGATAGTTTAGTCGGCAGTTCCCGGTATATAGGCCTGTTAGAGTTTTTAGGTTTATCCTGTTTAACTCTAAAAGTTTCTTAGCTCTTGATTTCAAAGGGTATTTTATAAACGCCTTCGAATGAACTAATCCTGGTAACTCTTGCCAATACTGGAGAGTTTGCCTTTCAGCCCAGGTTGAGATAGCCATCTTGGCAGTACTTGAGGATATGCCAAGTATTGGTTCTGGTCCGATGAATCGTGATCCCGCTCCTTCTCTGGCTAAGGAGTTCGCTATTTCGTTACCTTCCATACCAGAGTGGCCTGGTATCCAGACCAGAGTCACTTTGTTGTTCTTGCTCAAATGATTTAGAGCTTTCTGACAGTTCCATACCGTTTTGGAGTTACACCGGTAGGAGCCAAGAGCTTTTATAGCTGCTTGGCTATCTGAGAAAATTGTTATTGATCTGCGTGTAAGATGGAATCTTTAATGTGAAGATAGGTACACACATTCGTACACACAGTTCAATGGCTTGAAAAACAGCCTGAAAAACTGTTGCATGAGTACCTAGGCTTGAGAATATTCTCACCCTTGGTCTGTAGCTATGTACTCCGGCTCCTGCCTTCAGTAGGTCGGCTTTATTCCGATCCCACTCCTCTATTTCTGGAGAAAGGATGTTGAAAGTCAGCTCGTAGTTGGTTATGGTAGGCATAGTATCCGAGGGCATTCCCAGGATGCTGTGATTCTCTATGTCATCCAGCAACCTTTTCCGCTCCATGATACTAGTCTGCGGCATATTAATGGCCGCTTGTTGCAGTCTGTAGGTTGCCCACCTGGCCTCTCTCCAGATATATATGAAGAGGGGGTAAATCCAGGAGGATTTCCATTGCAGCTGACGGTGTGGTGCTAATTGCTCCCGTTACGGTCATGCATGCTAATCTCTGCAGTACAGAGAGTTTGGATTTGGCCGTCCGTTGTAATCCTTTCGGCCACCAAACAATGGATCCGTATGTTATCATTGGTCTGATGACCGTGATATAGATCCAGTAAATTTGTTGGGGACCCATGCCCCCGGCATGTCCATAGGGACAGCTTTGCTTTGTGGATTACCTTTTACAGATGGGAGTTCCAATTAAGTGATTTATCCAGAGTGATTCCTAGATATTTCACCTCCTCCGCAAATGGAATAGTTTCACCCATTAAAGTGGGAGGTCTTAAGTCCTCCAGCTTCCTTTTCCGGGTGAATGGTACAATTACTGTTTTTGAGGGTTTACAGACATCTGTTCCCTGTCACACCAGTTACTCACTGCATTCAGTGTCTCTTAAAGGGTATTTGATATTACTCCTTCAGAGTTTCCTCTGACTAGTATGACTAGATCATCTGCATATGCTAGAACCTCAACCTCCCAATATCTATTTTATGGTTTTTCTCAAACGCATGTTGGGCAACACTAGACTTATCTGTTCTACCATATTTGAGATGGGCCATATACTCTTTGAATCTAGCTTGATTTGATTGTCTAGTCTCTCCAACATATTTTTGATTACAATCCTTACAGCTAAGTTCGTAAATCCCCGACTTTTCGTTTGTTCCAATTTTGTCTTTTGGATTGCCTAAAAGTTGTTGTTTGTTTCCCGATGAATGAACCACTGTCATACCTGCATCTTTAAAAATCTTACCAATACCACGGGTGAATCGAAGGTTAAATGGAATCGATACAAATTTCGGATTTTCTCGTTCATTTTGAAAGGTCGAGAAATTTCGAACTTTCATTTCCTAATTATTTTAATTAAATTAAACTTACAGAATATCCATTACTCGTAGCTTATCCTTAATCAATACCTTTTCTTTTTCAAACCTCCCCTTATTGAGGGGGAAGTTTAATAGACAATGAACTAGAAAATTAAAACTCGCCATATTGTGTTGAGCATAATAGATCCAGTAAATTTGTTGGGGACCCATGCCCCAGGATTTGCCACAAATACGACGGCATGTCCATAGGGACAGCTTTGCTTTGTGGATTACCTTTTCCAGATGGGAGTTCCAATTAAGTGATTTATCCAGAGTGATTCCTAGATATTTCACCTCCTCCGCAAATGGAATAGTTTCACCCATTAAAGTGGGAGGTCTTAAGTCCTCCAGCTTCCTTTTCCGGGTGAATGGTACAATTACTGTTTTTGAGGGTTTACAGACATCTGTTCCCTGTCACACCAGTTACTCACTGCATTCAGTGTCTCTTAAAGGGTATTTGATATTACTCCTTCAGAGTTTCCTCTGACTAGTATGACTAGATCATCTGCATATGCTAGAACCTCAACCTCCCACAGTGTGAGAATAGCCAGTAGGTCGTCCACAAGAAGTGACCACAAAAGGTGGGAGAGAACCCCACTCTGCGGGCACCCTCTCGTGGCTCTAAACCTAACTGTTACTCCCTGTAGAGACGTTGTTATGGTTCTGTTTGATAGCATAGCACGAATCCAGTCGCCGATAGTAGGCTCAATTCCTCTGGCAGCCACTGCTGCATATAAGGAGTCGGGCAGTGCATTATTAAATGCTCCTTCAATGTCGAGAAAGGCTCCCACCGCAATTTCCTTCATTTGAAGAGATTGGGTGATCTTCTCGACTAGGTTATTGAGTGCTAGTTCTGTTGATTTTCCTGTCTGATAGGCGTACTGATGGATATTGAGGGGGGTGATGATTCAGGATGTTCCCCCTGATATATCCGTCGAGCACCTTCTGCAGGCCTTTCAACAGAAAAGATGTCAGGCTAATTGGTCTAAGCGATTTAGGGCTTGGTTCTTTCCTACCCATTTTTGGTATATATACTACCTTAACCGCCAACCAACTGGATGGGATATGGTTCCATACCAGACTAGCTCTGAATAGTTATATGAGGCGTGGGAGCAATATTTCCAGTCCATTTTGTAGTAGAGCTGGAAAAACTCCATTCTCTCCTGGCGATTTGAATGATTGGAATGATTTGATGACAGACTCAATTGCCGGTATTGTGATCACCTTTTTTAGCCGTCAGCCAATCATTTTTATCAGGTCGTTTTAATCGGCCTTCTGATGGTGACGGCTGTTGGTCAACCGCATTCAAACACCCTGGGAAGTAGTTTTGCGCTAAGAGCTGTAAGGTTTCCTTTCCAGAGTCCGTATATGAGCCATACGGTCGCCTTAACGAACCGAATTCCCTTGTCGGTTCTCTGGAAAGAATCTTGTGGATTCTAGTACTGTGAGGTAGGTCAGTTATACTCTCGCAGAATTTCCTCCAAGATCCCCTTTTTGCTTTCCTTATTTCTTTGTTATAGTCCGTTAGAGCGGATCTATATTGGTCCCAGTCGCCCGAAGATTTAGCTCGATTAAAGAGGCGTCGAACTTCTTTTCTCACTTTATCCAAATTTTTGTTCCACCAAGACGTGCCTCTATTGTCCCTTTTTGTCTTCAGTGGACAGTTTTCGTTATATGCTGAGACAATTGCGTTGCGGATCTGTTCCGCCACAATTTCAGTCTCATCATGATTCCTGATTGTGGTGATAGCGGATTGAAGGTGAGACTGGAGGGAATGTTTATACCCTTCCCATTCCGTGCACTTCGGATCCCGATATGTCACCACAGGTCTTGGACCAACTTCTATATTGAATAGAATATGTTTATGATCTGAACACGAGGGTCCAGAAGATACTTTCCAATCGAATATCTTGTTGCTCAAGTAGTTTGAGCTGATTGTGATATCTAATACTTCGTTCCTATTTCTGGTGACAAAGGTTGGTTCGGAACCAATGTTATTCACAGTTAGTCCTTCACCTAATAAATATTCAAAAAGTGACTCACCTCTTTGGTTAATGTTCGTGCTTCCCCACGCTGTATGGTGGGAATTCGCGTCACATACAATAACCAGGTGGATATTATCCCTTTTGCTGTAGGCGTTTAAATCCCGCATTGCAGCTGGAGGAGGTTGGTCTGCAACTCTATCACCCGGGAAGTAGGCTGAGCAGACGATTATTTCCGTCTTGCTTCCTCCCTCCGAAATCGATACCTGGACGGCTACAACGTCCTGGGTGCAGTAACCTGTAAGTACAAAATGGTTAATGTTATTTCTGATCAAGATACATGCTCTGGGTCTTTCATCAGAGCCGATTTCTATTACCTTGCCAGAAGTATTTCCCAGGCCGCTTACTCGGCCTGTATTACTTGTCCAGGGTTCCTGGAGGAGAGCGATGTCGATTTGCTCTTCCTTAAATCTTTTGCCGAGGACGTATGTCGCCGCCCTGGCATTTTGTAGATTCCCCTGTAGACACCTAATATAAGATGTCATTGGGTAGTTGATTTGAGGATAAGGATTAAGGATAAGGGTACTAGTTGTGGAAGTGTTGAGAAACGGTTGGGTTAGATAGGGTAAGGTTTGTGGGTTTAAAAAGGAAGTTAAGGGGGGGTGGGTTTTTTCTCCTCCTCCCGGAAGGTGAATGTTTCTCACTCTTCCTGGAGGTGGTGTTGTCCGGGTTAGGTTCCCCCGCCGTTCCCTTCTTCGAAGGTGGTTTAATTCCACTCTTCTTGAGATGGGATTTTTTCGGGAGTGAAGATAACACTGACGTAGTTTTCCACGAAACACCAAAACACTATATACTGCACTTGACGCGCGTTTCACCAACCGAGTTCGCATCATCTGGAGATGATTAAAACTAAACTAATAGAATAATTAGGAAACGAAAATTTAAAGAATCGCTTCGAAATTCCTCGACCTTTCAAAATGAAAGAGAAAATCCGAAATTTGTATCGATTCCATTCGATTTCGATTCACCCCTGGTATTGGTAAGATTTTTAAAGATGTAGGTATCTCAGTGGTTTATTCATCGGAAAACAAACTACAACAACTTTTAGGCAATCTAAAAGACAAAGTTGAAACAAACGAAAAGTCAGGGATTTACGAAATTAGCTGTAGGGACTATAATCATAAATATGTTGGACAAACTAGACGATCAATTCAAACTAGATGCAAAGAGCATATGGCCCATCTCAAATATGGTAAAACAGATAAGTCTAGTGTTGCCCAACATGCGTTTGAGAACAACCATAAAATAGATATTAGCAATTTAAGATTAATTAGGAATGTAACAACTACTAGACAGCTGGATGCACTTGAGAACTTGGAAATCATAAAATGTAAAAATAGTATGAATAGTGATAAGGGGCCTATCCCAAATAGGTGATTAGTGGGTCACGGTTACGGTTCACCGAACCGTGACAATAATTTAGGTATAAATAGGGTAGATTGTTAGCATAAGTTTAGTTCTAATCATCCCCAGATGATGCCAACTTGGTTGGCGAAACGTGCGTCGAGTACAATATAGTGTTTTGGTGTTTCGTGGAAAATTACGTCAATGTTATCTTCACATCAAAGGTTCCAACCCACTCTAGGATGTACCTAATGACGTAAATTTTAACCATTTTCTAAAATATCAAACTTGTCTTACGGACCAAAGGCCCTCGAATATTTTATCTTACGATCCTGTTTTGCATTAGGGAAGGCTTTCCATACAAACCCTCGTTTTTTTTTTCATATACGTTATCACGTAAAATTGAGTTCTTTCTTGAAAAGTTGAGAATCTCTACCAACTAAACGCCCCGGTCTTATGCGTAAGAAAAAAAATCTGAAATGGCTTGTCTACGCACAACTTAAGAATCGTAGACGAGCGATTGGTTTTTTAAAAACAAAAGTTAAAGATTCTTAAGAAAATTTATTTATTTGGATCGTTTATTAACAGTTTACGTTTATGAACAATTTACACACGAACTATGCTAGTCAATGTCTAGGACGAAAAAACTCGCAGAGTGCTCGAGGCGCTCTGATTTATAGACTTATCTGGGTATCACGTTTAGCTGATATAATGGTTTTGTTGTATCATAACTCCTCCACCCTTAGAAGGCAATTTATGTGAAAATGGCTTTAATTGTCTAAATTAATTTGGCTATTTTCAGGTTTCATTTGTTCGTCCTTTACAGAATTAAAATTTTTTACATTTTTATTTATTTTACAACATAATATAGTATATAAAAGCATTTTATAGTTTGGATAATAATATATTAAAATAAGCAATAGCAATATTACAAGTATAATAGGAATAACATAAGTTGTCCAGGCAGTTCTGTCTGTCTGTATATCAAGCAGAGTTTGAGTTTTTATTCTATTTTCCTCAAATAATACTTGATCATGAATTTCATTTATTTCGTCAAAATTAATCGTTGTTAAATTAAGCTGATATTGACTTTGTGTGTTTAAATTATCCTTTGATATTTCTAAATCAAATAGTGGATATATTTTGGGTTTAGCAATTGTTTTATAAGTTGATATTAAAATGTTTTTTCCTATCGTGACTTTACAAAATGGTTCAATACTTAATAAATAGTTTCCTACTATTCTTTTAAGATCAGTAGGTCTGTTTGTGTATTCAATTTGCATTTTTTGAATGCTAGGCATAATTAATAAATATACATTAATTTCTTTTGTTTTTATTATTCGATTATTATATTGAGAAAGTGTTATCTTAGTACAATTTTCTGAGGTATGTTCAATTAGGCTTTTATACATACGTTCAGATGTTGTCATTCGTTCGATTTCACATATATATAAATTTTCAATAATCGGTTGACATGGTTTTGTATTAAGCGCGTGATTTTGATCATTGCTTAATAAATAATTTCCTTTAGGTAGGATGATTTGATTATTTTTATTTGGTAGTGGGAATAATTTAAAATAATCAAAAGTAGTTTTATAGGTAAGTGGAATCATTAGCATAAAGTAAAGTTTAGTGTTTCTTTGGTAAGTTTTAACGTGTATCATTTTCTCGAAAATAGATAATGTTTGTAAGTCAGGTTGTGTCATTAATGATATTTCAGGTGATAAGTGGTTTTGAATATCTTTCAATTCGTTAAGTAATTCTATTGGTTTTAACATACTTGTATGAAATTGCGAATGTCTTGAGAATGTTTGTATTAGACTAATATCGGTAAGGAGTGAATTTAATTGCTCGATATTTATTAAAGCTAAAGCTGTACGGCTTTCAGTAAATATACAAAGTTCTGTTTTTTCAGATTTGTTTATAGATGAAGTAAGTGCTGTCATAGTTGTAGCTAATTCTTTTTTGATTTTTGCTTAAATCAAAAATTGTATTATTAACTTTTTTAATAAAACTTTTGTTTATTGATAACTGATTTTCAAGATCTGTTTTCAACATTTTTTGATTATCAAATAGATTTTTAAAGTTTCTTTCATATCGTTCTCCGTCGTCCGCGTCTAAAACTCCGGCAAATGTTTTTTGTACTGTGCCTATAAAGTTAAATAATCCGCGTTTAACTCTACTTGTTGGGATTATTTCGTTAATCAAAGTCTCGGTTTTTTGAAACTCGTTTTCTAACACTTGTGTGGTATACGTTTCGGCATTATTACATACATATGTTTCTAGTAGCATTAAAGAATTTGAGAAACGTCTTGTTTCGGATGTAATTTTCGACTATTGGTTGTAAATCGATGTAGTGCATTAATTCCCAATGTGAAATAATGTTTTTTGCTTGACCAAGATGTACCATTAGCAATCCAGAGTCCTCGTTTATAGGTGTCAACTGTGGTTGGCTTGATGTTATTGTTATTAGGCATCTGCAATAATATTGAACATTTTAGTTGATCTTAAATTACTAGTATGGGTTTTGAAAGCAGGTAAATTACGTTTTTCATCTAAAAATAAAGCAGTGTTTTCAGGATTAAGTTTAGTAAGCGTATAGGGACCTTCGTATCTCGATTTTTTTCAAATATACCGTTTGTCCTATTTTAAACATAGTTTGTGGATCTTGTGCGTTGCGATTATAATACTCTAGATAATAGACAGTTCTCTATAAATTTCTTGCCTTGGTGCGAAAAGATGAAATGTTTCGTTGTATAATTTTTTAGTAAATCTTTTAAATCTTCTGATTGATAGTTAAGAGGTAAATAAACTTTGGTGATGTTTATTTTCAATTTTGCTTGATTTTGATGGTTTTGGATTTTCTTAAATTTTTATTAAAATCTGTTGTTTTTCTTTAATTTCATTAATGTCGCGATAGTGCGTCTGCGTTGGTGTTTAGTAGTATTAGTAAAGGATAATGGAATTCCTTCACGATACATTATGTCTCTATAATCAAAACAAAGTTTTCGTATCGCATTATAATCTTCCTGGTTTAAGTGTTTGAGTCTTAAGTTTTTAAGATTAGCTTTTTATAAATTTACAAAATAATTAAATGAGTCTTTAGATAATTTTTGATCGAATTCTAAATTATTAATTTCGAATTGTTGCGGATAATATTCTTATTTGTCCAAATCTATTTCAATTTCAATGTCTGTTGGATTTATAACAATAAATTAAATTGGTTATTGTCTACCGTACTAATTCCTAAAGGAATTTCTATATGGCAATTTAATACTTGCGAAGATACAACTAGTTCGGTGTCATTTTGATAATTTGTGCTTAGTGTAATTATCTGTTATGTGAAAGGTGATATTTTTATCTTACCGTGGACTTGAGATAAGATTGTTTCTTGCAAAGGTTTGCCATTCACGTACATTTGTATTTCCGTGCCTGGAATGATGAATTTACCCGTTTTGAAATCTAATCTTGCAGTTCGCTTGGTTATTAGGTCATTGCCAATAAGACCCTGAAAATTTTTCTGAAATCATATATGTAATGTTTGTGTAATATTTCCGGTTGTTTAAATATTTCAGAAAGATGAATTGTTACTGTATTTTCATGAATATTTTTATTATAATTTTTACTGAAAATGGTTCGTTTTGTATAAATTTTGAAAAATACGTTTTTGCTAATTATTCATTAATTAAAGTTTTGCAGCTCCCGTGTCTACTAAAAATTTTGCATTTATTTCGGGTAAAATAATATATGGTAATTTATTTGAGCTATGCATGTTTCAATTTATTGTTTCGATGTCTCCGAGGCTGGTTTCTGAAAATTTTCATTTTCGTTGTTCTGTTCGCCCGTGTAATCTTCTTCTTGATAAAATTGGTTTTGATATTCAAAGTATTCTTCATGTGATGTGGTGTCTTCGTCATATGGACTAAATGATGCTTCCTCAGGTTGTCCGTCTTCTGGTAAAACTTCGTGTGTATTTAATTCTTGAGAAAACCATTTTCTATGTTGATCTTGTTGTGGGAATTGTCTATGTTGTACTGAATGCATTTGTGTTCGGTGTGGCGATGTATCCATTGGTTCGTAATTTCTTACTATTGGTTTATTATCTGGTTTAAATACATTTTGTACTGGTCCAAACGTTTGTCGATTTGTTGGAAAATTTGTTTTTACAGGTATTGGTTGTACGTTGATAGGCTGTGAAGGAAATCTAGGTTGGGTATAAAATTGTCGCTGTTGTGTTGGGAATTGAGGTGCCGTATGTTTTACAGGGTGTGACATTCTTGTATGCGACTGAGGTAATTGACGTTGAAAATATGAAGTAGGTCTAACAGGTGTGTTAGCCACTTTAAGTTGTGTGCCATTTCTAGAAGTTTGGGTGTTGGATGTGCCCGATTGTTGTCTATGATAGTTAATATTTTCTTCCTCTGTTACCATATGAATAGCGTCTTCTATAGTTTCTGGTGATTTGCAACGAAGTAGATGACTCATTAAGGCCTGTTAAATATGCACGTAATGTCATTGCATTGTACATATTGATTTTCGCTTTTCTTATATCGGCGGGAAAATCCGAACAAGATATTTTATCTAAAAGTAAACCTCTTAGATCGATACATCTATCTGCGAATTGTAAACATGATTTGGTATGTCTTTGTCTTAATATTGTTAAATCGGCTATTAAAGATTCTTCGTTACGTTGATCTCCAAAAATATTAAGTAAAATTTCTTTTAACTCGGGGAAACTCCGATACGTCCGTGATGCTAATAATAACGCGTCTTTTCCTAACAATTTTGTTCTAATGTGCAATAATGTAAATGAAATTCTCGCATGCTCGTTGTTAGGTGCCATAAGAGTTAATACATTTTCACATGCGTTTAAAAAATTTGATAATTGCGATGTGTCACCGTCAAAACGTGGAACTAAGTCTAGGTAATCCCTAACACTTATTTGCGGTCCCGTATTTGTATTTAAGGCCATAATGTTTGGATTTAAATTTATTTTATTAGTAGAAACTGGACTAAGTTCAGGAAGTGGATTTTCGGAAAGCGAAAGATAAGTATTAAGCAAATCCGATTAATATCGTTAGAATTATCGGTCATTAGTTAATTGACTTACGTAAAAACAACGAGTGACTTTTTGATCATCTCAAATAGGTAACGATTGATTACAAATTGCAAAATAAGTAATGCTCTATTACACTGTCTCAATAGTCTGAAAGTAAAACAGATATTTTAAAATTTAAAAGTGATTTTAAATGAAAAATTTTATTTAAATTTTGTTAGAATTAAATGAAATATATATATATATATATATATATATATATATATATATATATATATATATATATATATATTGTACGTCTATAAATTTGCAGTTGAACGTTGAATAAATAATATTTGATATTTATAATACTTAAACGTAAAATATGAAATATATGATATAAATTTATGTTTTATATATTTATAAAAATAGTAATTTAATGGTCTCGATGGTTTCTTTTAGAGATGTTTTCTAGCTTGAGCCAACGCTTTCTATGAGCGACTTAGGTTCGCACTCAGTCTTTGAAAGTGAAGTACTTTGTCTTCTTTGCTTGTAGGGCTTCTAACTAGTGAGTCTTTTCGACTACTCAAAAGTTAGGTGCAAAGCCTCAGCTGGTGTTCTTTGGGAAAGATTTAGCGAGTATAGCAACCTGAACAGCTCTGTGTTCACCGTAGTCTACTATACTTTCTCTTAGACCCTTGGTTTATCCTTTTCTTTTCTTGATTTTCTTACTGATGTGGAATCTTGATGTCAAATTAAAAATAAAATTCTGAAAAAAAATATAAAATTATTAAAAATTAAATAATCGCTTCTTGCGTCGATTTTTTCTTGAAATTTTCGGGAATAGAGATGACGCCCCTCTTATGTGGAATATTTATGTCCTCTATTCTCCGTTTCTTACCCTAGATATGCCAGTGGTTCTTCTATCCTAAATTAATCGTTGGCACGAAAATCTCGATGATTCCAACCTGATGTCAGCGCGATGCTGCCTTCTTATTCTACGTGATAGATATGCCAGTGGTTCTTCTATACTAAATTAATCGTTGGCGGGTACCGTATCGACGGTACGAAAATCTCGAAGATTCCAACCGGATGTCAGCGCGATGCTGCCTTCTTATTCTAAACGTTGCAGGACGGTTTTTCAACCGGCGGACCTCGATGGACTCCTGCGTGTTGTAGGCGCGATGCCTACGAGTATTTTCGACCCAAAGATAACTAACCTTGTTATGTTGTAAAATGTCTTCTCAACTACCCTACTCAATTCAGATAGTTTGGAAATGATGGTTTTTCAGGTTCCTCTTCTTAAACGTTGAAACGTACGTTACTGTGTTTTTCGGTTTTTCGGCTGTAACTGCGAAGAAATCCGATCCCGACTGCGCCACTTAAGAATCGTAGACGAGCGATTGGTTTTTTAAAAACAAAAGTTAAAGATTCTTAAGAAAATTTATTTATTTGGATCGTTTATTAACAATTTACACACGAACTATGCTAGTCAATGTCTAGGACGAAAAAACTCGCAGAGTGCTCGAGGCGCTCTTATTTATAGACTTATCTGGGTATCACGTTTAACTGATGTAAGGGTTTTGTTGTATCATAACTCACACACCAAACTTAAGTAGGTATTAAAAATTTTGTACCTTATGACGTAAATTTTCAGTCACCAGCTCCCTGTCCAAAAACTTTTTGAGATGTTACCAGATTTTCGACTTCGATCAAGAACATCGCTTATAACAATATCATGCTGAAATAAAAGCCTAACCTAATCACATTAATTTAAACAGTTTTTTCACAGGAGTACTCATATTTTGAAAAAAAGACCCCTTAAAAATTTAATAGTCTTTCCGACATTTGTAGCAATAAAAACTAGAATTTAATAAATTCGCAATATAATTTCAAACTTGTACTTGTCTTGAAATTGACATTTCCAAGTGTTGTCGGTTGATTTTCATTGGCTACTTATGATCTAATTTTGTTGCACTACTATTTCACTAAGACGTCATATACTTGCACAAAATACTAAAAAATAATACACACCTAGCCCAAATTTGTCAACCATAGCTTACAAAAATTGAAAATATATAAAAATCAAAGAATAAAACTACTTAAAGCATGTATTATTGCAACAAATCTTTATGTGTGGCAACACTGTTGAAATCACTGATTGCATTTTGTTCGCAAACAAACATAGACATACGCAAAATTTAAGTATAAAAACAATTTTTACGTTCGAAGACAATTTTGTGTATGAATATATATGTTTTCCACCTCTAATTATATTTACAAATATTAATACTGTAGTACCTATTAAAAAAAGAAAAAGATGGAAATCTAATTATTTATTATGTGTACACAGTGTCATGAAATCCAAACTAATTTTAAAGATTCTTTCAATAAAGAAAGAACAAACTAGAATTAAAATTTATAAACGTTTGGACATAAAAAATATTATTAATTAAATGACATTCATTCTCATACATGCTCATAAAAAATGTTTGATGTGGTCAGCACATTACTTTCTTATACCAGTGTACTATTGCGGCCGAAAAAAAGTGATCGACCGATTTTCCCGTTGTAAATATAGTTCTAACCAGTGACGCATCCATCATAATATATTTTATTATTTTTATTAGTGTCAATATCATTGTGATACCCCACCAATGATTTGTTGTCAAAATAATTTAATTGACATAACTGACGTAAAAATCCTATTTACAACAGACGTTTTTTTGAAAAATCATACTACTTGATAAAAAATCTATTACTTTTTTCGGCCGCAATAGTACATCATCCCAATCTAAAAATAAATCATTCTAATTTAATTCTTGCCTTACCCCAATTAAATTTTAAAAGCGTACCTACCTTGAAATGTTTCATAAACCTGTTACATTCCAAAATCGCAGTAGGCATTTATTCAGTATAAAACTCCTTAACGATATGCAACGAACGTACCTACTGTACTCGTAGTACCGCTACTTACTCCCAGTTGGCACGGTGAATATTTCCGTGCGAAATTCTGCTGACGTATTTTCCGTCCTCCTAAAGTTCGCCATATTGTTGATTGCTTGAGTGAACGGCACAAGTCGTACGGAGTGACTCTCAAGGGACTAATCTGAAGTCATCCGCAAGGGATTAATGAGAACTCACTTCAATTTTCGGTCGATTGTTTTGGTTCGCAGTGAGGACTGCGTAAGTGGTTTGAAGAGACCGATTTCTGGAAACAGGAGCTGGGTACGATTTGTGCTTTCTGGTAGCAGAGAGTGAGGTTACGCTGACAACAACGTGTTCGCTATTTTGGAGAATTCCTGCACCCTCTTGGTTAGAGGTAAATAATTTAATTTATAGTTCTGTTAAGATCACGTTTTAGCATGTCACTGGTTTTCCAGTAAGTAGCCGGTACAAAAGTGACATGAAATATATATTTCCTTAGGGTCCACGGAAGGGTCCAAGGAGGTCCATTGTCCGCGTTCGGGGCAGACCAAATACGTAGAGTCTGGAGTCCTGCACATACGAGGGCGAAGCCTGCCTAGCAGCTGGACTAAGTGCCGATCAGCCAAGTTAGTGGTGAGAGTGTTTTAAAAGGTTAAAAAAAAAAAAAAAACAACCGTCAGTGCCTATCAGCCCTAGTTCTTTTATATATGATTTAAATTTGCTATATCTTTTTTATCTTTTTCTTTGTGTTTGGTGTATTAACCGATAACCTGGACCATTATACAGTGTGAGAGTACATGTAAACCCAGGGTGTGGCCACATTGTGGGTACTGAAGTGCCAGTATCCTTTCTTTTTTTTTGTTAAATTCATGAGAAACAGGTTATCAAATGCATATGATTTAATTGATTTATTTGGTAATAATTGTGTAAAGGTAGTACTAGTAGCTGACGTAACTCAGCAGCACATTATTAATTTTATGTATATATTTTGTAAATATAACCCATATATATAGGCATTCGATATTTATTTTCCCAGCACCACCCAATAACGAGAATCAGTAAGTAAAGAAGTAAGTTAGTTAAAATTATAATTATTATTCAGATATACTGGGTGTACGCCCTGAGGTCTGAGCTAGTTTTATTTTGTCGGAGCACTCGTTGACTTATCCGGGCTAAGTAGTGCTTCGGCTTGCTACATCCCCACGCCCAGTGAGTTTTGTGATCATATACCCTACCTTTTGGGTAGGGGTAGAAGAAGGGTAGCAATGGCGCCCAACGTGTAAATTTGGGTAAGCTAGCAATGGCGCCCAACGTGTAAATTTAGATGGGAAGCAATGGCGCCCAACGTGTAAAGTTAGATGGGTAACAATGAAGCTCACCTAAATTTACATTTATTTTGTTCTTTTGGATATTCTTTTTTAGTATATTAAATAAAAGAGTTCCGTTCTTTGGTGGTTTGCTGTAAGGTATCGAATTACAGTGGCACAAGTTTATGAAGTACCACGATTAGATGGTCATAGCTAAATAGGCTCGCTTCACTTATTAAGATAGGGGGTGAAGAAGTCACCTTCTTATGTCAATATCAGACTAAAACGTAAGTTCACTAACAGCTACCTCTTTTAGTTTTTTGTGTAGTTTTTTTTTTTAACAGTTGTTAAAAGATTTTCACGTACAGACGCCTGCCGACGCCACGCGTCGTTTTGTTAATTTTACAGACTTTGACCGTTTTATGCATTAACGAGTACTTTTAACAGTTGTTAAAAGATTTTCGCGTACAGACGCCTGCCGACGCCAAGCGTCGTTTTGTTAATTTTACAGATTTTGACTGTTTTATGCATTAACGAGTACTTTTAACAGTTGTTAAAAGATTTTCGCGTACAGACGCCTGCCGACGCCAAGCGTCGTTTTGTTAATTTTACAGATTTTGACTGTTTTATGCATTAAAGAGTACTTTTAACAGTTGTTTAAAAGATTTTCGCGTACAGACGCCTGCCGACGCCAAGCGTCGTTTTGTTAATTTTACAGATTTTGACTGTTTTATGCATTAACGAGTACTTTTAACAGTTGTTAAAAGATTTTCGCGTACAGACGCCTGCCGACGCCAAGCGTCGTTTTGTTAATTTTACAGATTTTGACTGTTTTATGCATTAACGAGTACTTTTAACAGTTGTTAAAAGATTTTCGCGTACAGACGCCTGCCGACGCCAAGCGTCGTTTTGTTAATTTTACAGATTTTGACTGTTTTATGCATTAAAGAGTAATTTTAACCGTTGTTAAAAGATTTTTTCGTACAGACGCCTACCGACGGAAGCGTCGTTTTGCTAATTTCACGGATTTTGACTGTTTCGCACAATAACGAGTACTTTTTTTTTAATCATTGTAAAAATATTTGGCGCATAAACGTCTACTGGTTCCTTGTTTAAGGATAATTTGGTTTGATTTTTTTTTGGTTCTTTTTCGTATTGAAGGTTTAGATAGATTGCGAGTTCAAAATGCCTGGCGAAATAAAGTTAGATGTAAACCGGTTAACCAAGGAAGAACTTGGTTATGAGTTACGTGTACGAGGATTAGGTGAAGGAGGAAATCTCACGGTAGTAGAAATGCGTGCGGTACTTCGAAATGCCCTCCACTTGGAGAAAACTTCGCTGGCTATTAAAAGTCCGACATATCCATATAAGTTTGCTGAGGATTCAGTGGCGCTCACGGCTAATCTGGAAACTGTTAATTCTCTTATTGATGAATTTTGTGGAATAGCAAATGATAGTAAGTATAAGAGGATAATGTCGAAAATAGCACATGCGTTAGGTCGTGTTAATCGTTCTAGTCCGTCGAGTGAGGCTGAAAAGGAAACAAAAATGGATATTAGACTTAAACTTTTGTTAGCGGTGGATAGGCTTCAAGAAAAGACTAAGAAAGATCGTAAAACTCGGGATTCGACTGTATTTGATTTATCCGTATTGCGACAGACCGTAGGTCAGCCCGGCGCTCATAGTTCTGCTATGGAGGCTGAGCACAGCTCTAGTGATGAAGAGCAGGTGGTAAAACTGAAACCGGTACCAGTGAGAGACTGGAGGTTAAAATTTACTGGCCGACCTGGCGATATGTCATTTACGACCTTCCTAGAACGTGTTGAGGAAAAACGTAGGTCACGAGGTATTTCACGAGCGAGACTTTTTACTGACGCTGTAGATCTTTTTGAGAGCGACGCTCATACTTGGTACAATTTAGTTAAGAATTGGGCTACAGATTGGGAATCTTTGATTGAATTAATGAGGGAACAGTTCTTGCCGGAAAATTTTGATAGGGATTTATTTGAGGAAATCAAGCGCCGAACTCAAGGCAGTCAAGAAAGCATTGGGTTGTATATCGCCAGCATGATCGGGTTATTTAATAAGATGCGCACTCCTATAGCGGAAGAAACGCAATTGGAGATGATTTTGGAACGAATAGACCCATATTATCACCCCTTTTTGGCATTTGAAAATATCACGTCGGTCACCCAACTTTTAACATACTGTCGGAAGTTGGATGTTAAGCGAGGACTGGCCAAATCCTATATTCCCCCTCCCCCGAAAAAGAAATCTCTTGTACCAGAGTTAGCTTACGCTTCTACTTCCACTTCTGTTTCTTCTTCGCATTCGAGCCTCGTGGTTGGTGAAGTTCCGACTACAAGGTTGGTAACAATAAAATGTTTTAATTGTGAACAGGTAGGACATCGACATCGAACTTGTCCTTCCCCTAAAAAGATATTTTGTTTTAATTGCGGTAAGAAAGATGTGACCATTAGATCCTGTTCTGATTGTAAGCGTTCGGGAAACCGCCAAGGGAGACGCTAAAGGGTCGCGTAGCTCCTCCCGATATAAGTTCGTCGACCGTAGGTGTTTGCGACATTTCGCAACAAATTTTTCTAGATTACGTCATAGCTCAAGTTACTGGGGATCAACGCCCTTATTTAGAAGTTTCGGTGCTAGGTTTTCCTATGATGGGTTTGTTGGACTCAGGCGCCTCTAGAACGTTAGTAGGAGCTACCGGTTACGAAATATTGAGACAGATTGGGTTATCACTTCAGCCAATGGTGACGCAGTGTAAGGTTGCTAATGGGCAGATGTGTGCCAGCATTGGTTATGTTTCGACTCCAGTTACTTTAGGGGATAAGGCTCGTATTATAGATATTTTGGTTATACCTGAATTGCCACATAAATTAATTTTAGGAGTAGATTTCTGGGTGTCCATGAACATAATTCCTGATTTAAGACAACGCATTTGGCATTTCTCGGATCACGAACCTTCGACGGAAGTGTGTAGTATCCTTGATGAAACCTCTCTGAACCCCAATCAGAAATCAGTTCTGGAACAGTTGGTGGAGAGTAATAGGAAGTTAATGGGTACAACCTTGGGACGTACACACCTGGTCTCGCATGAAATCGAATTACTTCCAGGCACGAAACCTATTAAACAACGGTATTATCCCGTTTCTCCGGCCAAACAGAAACTTATCGATGAGGAAATTGCAAAAATGTTAGATCAAGGTATAATAGAGCCATGTAAGAGTCCCTGGTCGTCTCCTGTGTGTATGGTTCCAAAGAAGGACCAAACTTTTCGTTTTTTGTGTAGATTATAGACGGCTAAACGCCGTGACTAAAAAAGATGCGTACCCTTTACCTTTAATTTCGGTTATATTAGATCGTCTGCGGGATGCTAAATATCTGAGTTCTTTAGACATCAAAAGTGCCTATTGGCAAGTACCCATAGCAGAGTCTTCAAAAGATTATACTGCCTTTACTGTTTCAAATGGTTTGTACCGATTCTGTGTGATGCCTTTTGGTCTGACGAATGCGCCAGCCACTTGGGAGCGACTGATTGATTCGGTGTTAGGTCCGGATTTACAGCCGTCCGTTTTAGTATATTTGGATGATATAGTGATTGTATCACAAGATTTCGAGACTCATATGGAAACCTTACAGGTAGTGTTTGATCGTTTGCATTCGGCTGGGTTGATTGTAAGTTTTGACAAGTGCCAATTTTGCCGTCCGGAACTTAAGTATTTGGGGTATGTTGTAGATAAATTTGGTTTACGTCCGGACCCTGCGAAAGTAGAGGCGATCATGAACATCCCTTCTCCTAAAACCGTAAAGGAAATTCGTCGTTTTATTGGTACAGCATCTTGGTACCGCAAATTCGTACCACAATTCTCTACTATTGTGGCCCCCTTGTCAAATTTAACAAAGAAAAACGTTGGTTGGTGTTGGTCGCCCGAGTGTGAAAAGTCTTTTCGAATGCTTAAGGAATATCTAGTAACCGCACCGATACTTACTTGCCCTGATTTTGAACGAACCTTTTATGTGCAAACGGATGCGTCCTCATACGGAATAGGCGCGGCACTTACTCAAATTTTTGATGATGGAGAAAAGGTAATTTGCTATTTGTCTCGTTCTCTGACTAGTCAAGAGCGTAAGTATAGCTCGGTGGAAAGAGAATGTATAGCGTGTATTTGGGCCGTGGAGAAGCTAAAACACTATTTAGACGGTTTTCCTTTCAAAATTATCACCGATTGTCATTCGTTACTCTGGTTGCATCAGTTGAAGGACCCTCAAGGTCGTTTGGCCAGATGGGCCTTACGTCTACAACCCTATGATTATGAAATACTCCATCGCCGTGGTACCGATCATGACCTTCCTGACTGTCTGTCCCGTTCCGTCCCTGTCCTAGCTGATACCGCGGAGGTATTGCCGTCCGAAGACCTTATTGATAACACTACTGATAAATGGTATTTAGCGATGTTAGATCGTGTCAAAAGGACCCCTTTACGTTATCCGCTATGGCGAGTTCAAAACGACTCCAAACTGTACAAACACGTGCGTCAGAAATACTTGGAATTGGCCGATCCTTCCGATCCTTGGAAATTGGTTTTGCCCAAGGAGAAACGCTTGGAAATTATTAGGTTGTCGCATTGTGATCCATGTAGTGGACATACTGGAGTCTATAAAACAGTGGCTCGGGTGAGTAATAGGTATTATTGGCCGAAGCTAACAGCTGACGTGGCCAAGTTTGTTAAACATTGTGAAATTTGCATTAGTACGAAGCCCGAACAGAAATCTCCTTCGGGTCTCATGTTAAGTAAAACCCCTACTGTTAATAGACCCTGGACATTGGTGAGTGCGGATTTGATGGGACCACTGCCGAAGACGGCCAAAGGTTATATGTACATACTGGCGGTGTGTGATAATTTTAGTAAATTTGTGTTGCTATTTCCGTTGAGATCTGCTACCGCTAGTAGTGTGACTAGAACCATAGAAGATAGTGTTTTCCTGATATTTGGCGCCCCGGCGACGATCATTGTAGACAACGGCGTACAGTTTCAAAGTAACTTATTTCGAGATTTGGCAAAAAGGTATAATGTAAAGATAGCTTACACGGCAAATTATCACCCTCAGTGTAATATGACCGAACGAGTAAACCGTGTAGTAAAGTCAATGTTATCGGCTTACGTGGGAAATAATCATAGAACCTGGGATCAATATTTACCAAAAATTGGGTTTGCAATTAGATCAGCTAGACACGAAGTCACCGGCTTGTCACCCAACTTTATCAATTTCGGGCGAGAGCTAACATTGGACGGTAATTGTGACAAATATATACCTTCCGACTCGAAATTCCCTGAAGTAGATCCGGAGAATCGTAAGCTGGCCTTTGCGAGAATATATAAAGACGTACAGGCTAAACTGTCAAAGGCATATGATAGGAGCAAACACCATTATAATTTAAGGCGCAGACTCGACCGGTTCTCTCTAAATCAAAAGGTTTGGAGACGTTCACATGCACAATCGGATGCAACAAAATACTTTTCGGCAAAGTTAGCCCCGAAATTTGTAGGTCCCTTCATCATCAGTAAGATTGTCTCGCCATGGACTTACGAACTTAGAGATCCTAATGGTAAACGTACGGTATGGCATATTAAAGATCTGAAAGCTCATCCTCCAGATTCGGAATAGTTTCTGTTGATTGGGAGAATCGATGACGAAACAGTAATAATGTAAATATAGTCTTGTGTAACTTCTGTATAGGTATTCTGTAGTGTTAAGGTTTGGTTTACTTGGTGGCTGGAACCCACCATTTAAGCTCTTATGGGAACTTTTTTTTTTGGATATACTCTGTGGCGGGGGTTGTTAGAATACCGTCACCGTGGGATTAACCTACGTGGGGTAAAAGTCCCCAGTACGGCCACTTCTATTTTGTTTATACTTCGAGGGACTCCGGTCCGCTAGGAGCGGTCGCATTTCGCCCGGCTTCCTTTGATGGTAGACTGGACGGCGGGGGGTCTAGTGGTGTGTTGGGGATCAGCTTGGCTTGGGTTTGAGTTTTGGTTAACTTGGTTGAGGCCGGTTAACACCTTGTCAAGCCCCTCGATGCAGTGCTGGTCGTAACTGCCGATCGGTTGTCGGACGGAAGGGCGATCACTGTGGCGGATTGGAGAAGACTCCCGCAAGTCTTTGGGTAGCACGTAGGATGATCATGAGGTGGGTCATCTTCCAGCTTTTTAAGCCTCTTCCTTAGTTGATATGGGTAGTATTAGGTAGCACGTAGGATGATCATGAGGTGGGTCATCTTCCAGCTTTTTAAGCCTCTTCCTTAGTTGATATGGGTAGTATTAGGTAGCACGTAGGATGATCATGAGGTGGGTCATCTTCCAGCTTTTAAGCCTCTTCCTTAGTCGTGAGGATTTAGTGTAGGTGTTTATGGGGTACGGTTAGGGTATCTTCTGTGCTTTTGAAGCCCAGTTTTCTTTTTCTTTTCTTTTTTTTTTGAAGATCGTCGTGCATCTCTTTTGGTTTGTTACTGATTTCACCTTTAATGGTATATTGAAGACAACATGGTTGGTGCATCACTGGCTTACAACAACACTTCCCAGATCTACGCCAACTTCTGACCAGTAATGTTTGGTAGTCTTCAACAGTAAATGACTCTGTTCACTTACCGTTGGAAAGACGGTTTTGTCGTTTTCCTTTAATAACCGCTTCGGTGTTTTTCCTGATCGGAAAATTAATGAGCGATGCTCATGTTCTTTTTTTTTTTTCTCTTTTCTTTTTTTTTATAGCGAGTAAAGGGGGGTTGTTATATTCCAAAATCGCAGTAGGCATTTATTCAGTATAAAAATCATACTACTTGATAAAAAATCTATTACTTTTTTTCGGCCGCAATAGTACATCATCCCAATCTAAAAATAAATCATTCTAATTTAATTCTTGCCTTACCCCAATTAAATTTTAAAAGCGTACCTACCTTGAAATGTTTCATAAACCTGTTACATTCCAAAATCGCAGTAGGCATTTATTCAGTATAAAACTCCTTAACGATATGCAACGAACGTACCTACTGTACTCGTAGTACCGCTACTTACTCCCAGTTGGCACGGTGAATATTTCCGTGCGAAATTCTGCTGACGTATTTTCCGTCCTCCTAAAGTTCGCCATATTGTTGATTGCTTGAGTGAACGGCACAAGTCGTACGGAGTGACTCTCAAGGGACTAATCTGAAGTCATCCGCAAGGGATTAATGAGAACTCACTTCAATTTTCGGTCGATTGTTTTGGTTCGCAGTGAGGACTGCGTAAGTGGTTTGAAGAGACCGATTTCTGGAAACAGGAGCTGGGTACGATTTGTGCTTTCTGGTAGCAGAGAGTGAGGTTACGCTGACAACAACGTGTTCGCTATTTTGGAGAATTCCTGCACCCTCTTGGTTAGAGGTAAATAATTTAATTTATAGTTCTGTTAAGATCACGTTTTAGCATGTCACTGGTTTTCCAGTAAGTAGCCGGTACAAAAGTGACATGAAATATATATTTCCTTAGGGTCCACGGAAGGGTCCAAGGAGGTCCATTGTCCGCGTTCGGGGCAGACCAAATACGTAGAGTCTGGAGTCCTGCACATACGAGGGCGAAGCCTGCCTAGCAGCTGGACTAAGTGCCGATCAGCCAAGTTAGTGCTGAGTGTGTTTTAAAAGGTTAAAAAAAAAAAGAAACAACCGTCAGTGCCTATCAGCCCTAGTTCTTTTATATATGATTTAAATTTGCTATATCTTTTTTATCTTTTTCTTTGTGTTTGGTGTATTAACCGATAACCTGGACCATTATACAGTGTGAGAGTACATGTAAACCCAGGGTGTGGCCACATTGTGGGTACTGAAGTGCCAGTATCCTTTCTTTTTTTTTGTTAAATTCATGAGAAACAGGTTATCAAATGCATATGATTTAATTGATTTATTTGGTAATAATTGTGTAAAGGTAGTACTAGTAGCTGACGTAACTCAGCAGCACATTATTAATTTTATGTATATATTTTGTAAATATAACCCATATATATAGGCATTCGATATTTATTTTCCCAGCACCACCCAATAACGAGAACCAGTAAGTAAAGAAGTAAGTTAGTTAAAATTATAATTATTATTCAGATATACTGGGTGTACGCCCTGAGGTCTGAGCTAGTTTTATTTTGTCGGAGCACTCGTTGACTTATCCGGGCTAAGTAGTGCTTCGGCTTGCTACATCCCCACGCCCAGTGAGTTTTGTGATCATATACCCTACCTTTTGGGTAGGGGTAGAAGAAGGGTAGCAAACCATTTTAAATAATTAATTATCAGTGTCCTCCGATACGGTCAATACTCATATTTTTAATAATTTCTTCTTATTGACACATTGACATTATTGTAACTAAATTAGACATTTCAAATGCCACACGGCCAAATTTAGCCTAACCTCATTTTATGAGGGCAAGGAGAAAATGTAATGGAAATGGGGCTGTAGACAAAAATGGCCTTTCATAATGGCCGACTTCTGGTATAGAGGCGTAACATCAATAATATTCAAGTTAGATAAATAAATCAAAATATGTTTGTATTATTACATTAATACAAAAAATTAAATAAAACATTGGATATATTTTGTTATTATTATATTACTAAAACCTAAGTATATAAAGTAATACAATACATACAAGTAAAGCATTTTACAGTAGAATTTTTATTATAATAAATATTTATTATAATAAATATGCATTAGTCTTGAAAATTATTAAAATATTCAATAAACTAAAACTAAATGTCGTTGAATGGTTGTTAATCTAAACAAGAAATACTTACAGATGAAAGAAAATACCTTCTTTTATGGGAAATTCCATAAGATACACAACTAGCCATTTTTTTGTTGTATTGAAATGCGCACGCAGATTTAAAAAATATTTATTTCCAAAAATGTTCTAAACACGTTTCTAAAGCTCATTGAACAATATATTTACTAAAATATTAAAATAACATAAATTAACACTGAAAATATAAAAGTGGCTTTTGCCTTCAACGATCATAACCTGCCACAAAGTGGCCTCTCGTAATGACGACGTCCGTCTATTAATTTTCTTACCCCCACCACCTAAATTTTATCTCCATTTCTCTTTCAATCCAAGGGGCAAATGTGTACAAAATTTCAGTTTAGGTCAGCTTTATTTAAATATTTGGAAAATATATTTTATTGGCTTGATATAATAGACCTAATTTATAATCTTTTATTAAGAATGTTTTTTTGTCAAATACGCACGCAGGCGCGCAGGCACACACACACACGCACAGACTCACACACGCACACATTCACAGACGCACAGACGCATAGACGCACAGACGCACGCACGCACACACACACACACCGGCAGGCATCATTCGAAAAATAGTCAGAATGGATTCAAGAGGGTTCAAAACATATAAATCAATAAAAATCTCGAGGTAGAAAAAAAATTTTTTAAACTATACTTCCTTATATTAGATACAAGAAAGTAAAATATCTGATGTGGCCAGCACATAACTTTCTTATACCAGTGTTCAGAGTAGGGCAATAGTGCGTCCGACTTCCATATGTCAAGGTCTATGATAGCTAGAAACTTGATTTAAAACTAGACAAAAAGATCTATAATCAGAAATTATTTTCAAATATACAGGGTAAGCTAAGATGATTCTACAGAGTCAACTAACATTTTTTAAAATTAAATGCTATGTATATCAGAACATTTTTTGAAACCTCTTTATGGCTTCCTTCCACTCCTGTATTTTTATCGGCTTTCTCCCAACCGCTTGGATGTAATGATTTTTTTTTTTGTTGAAATTATGCCATTTATATGTGTAGATTAAAAAAATCACTATAGTCATAATTATTGATTTTATGAAACAATATGTTACCATCAGTTATGAGATATCTGTGTAATGATACTTAGCCATTTTCACTTCCTAAAAGTATACAGGGTGGCCAAAAATAATTTTTAAATTTACAACTATTTGAACTGAATTTTTCTCAATTTTTTCAAATGAAACGCCCTGTATATTTTTGAACGATTTGATGTAAAATTGAAAAATGAACATTTTTGTACGTACATCCCTATGGCTATTTGTAACCATTTTCGATTTATTGAACAATAACTACAAAATTCAGCAATAAAAATTAAATTATATATTTTTTGGTAGTTCAAGAGAAGATATTATAAAAAGTGACGCACATGTTTCCCTATTTTGATTGCCTCACACATTTATTTGCGTCTTTGAAATGAGGTTTCTACTGTTCATAAAATTGCCGGAGTGATACCTCTAAATGCATTTATTATCCTTTCCTTCAAATTTTGGATTATTGTGTGTTGTTTTTATGGGTATCATGTAACACGCTTATTATAATACCTTCTCTTGAATTATTTGAAAAAAACCCTCATTTTTAATTTTTAATGATGAATTTTTGCAGTTATTGTTCAATAAATTGAAAATGGTCACAAGTAGCCATAGAAATGTACGTAGAAAAAATTTTTCATTTCGTTTTTCAATCCTACATCACATCGTCCAAAAACGTACAGGGTGTTCTATTTGAAAAAATTGAGGAAATTCAGTTCAAAAAGTTGTAAATTTAAAAATTCTTTTTCGCCACCCTGTATACTTTTAGGAAGTGAAAATGACTGGTGTCATCACACAGATGTCTCATAATTGGTACTAACATATTTTTTCTTAAAATTGATAATTGTGATTGTAGTGATATTTTCATATACGTAAATGGTATAATTTCAACAAAAAAAAACCTTTACATCCAAATGGTTGGGAGAAAGTCAATAATAATACAGGAATGATAGGAGGTCACAAAGAGGTTTCAAAAAAAGTTTTGATATACATGGCATTTCATTTAGAAAATGTTACTTAACCCTGTAGAATAGTCCTGGTTCACCCTGAATATTCGAAAACAATTTCCGGTTATAGACTTTTTTATCTAGTTTACTTATGTTTTAAAATAAAGTTTTAAGCTACCATAAAACACGAGATATCGAAGTCGGACGCAGTATTGCCCCACCCTGTGTATCATTCAAATCTAAAAAAATCATTCTAATTTAATTCATGACAGCTTAATTAAATTTTAAATCGTACCTTAAAATGTTTCATTAAAAATTTTAAATAATTTATTGTCAGCGTCATTTGATACTGTCAATGGACATTTCAAACGTCAAACTGCCAAATTTATCCTAACCCCATTATATGAGATCAAACATGTACAAAATTTCAGTTTACATCAGCTTAATTTAAGTACTGAGAAAATATATTTTATTGGCTTGAGATAACAGACCTGATATATTATAATCTCCCATCAAGAATATATTTTTTGTAGCGAAATGAAAAAAAGTTTGGATCCTTAAAGTAGTGCTTTCTCTTTATAAATCGTCGAGATTTGTCCAGAAATGCAATAATTTCTTTTAAACTTTTTTCCCGAAATTGTACTTTTTTTTCTTCTTTCATTCATTATGTTGTCATATTGTTGAAAATCTTAATTGCCAAATTTGAGAATTCTCCCATTAGTATTTTTTTACGACAGACTTCATTCGGAAAATAGTCAGAATGGATTCAGAAGGGTTCAAAACGTATATACCAATCAAAATCTCGACGTCGAAAAAAATCGCGATTACTATACTTCCTTATATTAAGGACAAGAAAGTAAAAATTGAAAACAAAACTTTATTTTTGATTATATGAGTCAGTCAGCAATGTGCATGTCTCTTAAAATGAAATAAGATGATGTATTATTTTTTGAACTTTTTAAGTTGCAAACATTCTTTTGTTTTGCCATAACATAATTCCAATTTTATTAAATTGAATCTGTTAATGACCTCCAGTAGCAACATATTTGATAAAATCACAATAATTTTGCGTCAATTATTAAGAAAATGGCAATCGCTTAATTTGTTTTAAATTTGTTTTAAAAAATTTCCACTGGATCTTTATTATTATAAATTAATATCAAAACATAGTCATGAAACGTTAGCGGTGACATAACGTTTCATATTACCTACCGCAAGCAATTTGAAGAACGTAGCATCAATTAATATTGTTTCCTAATTCCTAAAATTAAAAATAGATTCAATGGTAAAGTTTGTACTTAAAATAATCATTAGGGGGGATTTACATTTAAGTAGGATTAAGACATTTCTCATGTACTCTGTTCTACCTTACTGTAAATCTACTTAAATTATCTACGTAATGTTAAGCCTTGGTGTAACTAAGGATACATTTCGAGATATTTGCTCTCTGTTGGTCAGGTAATAAAAAATATTTTTTTTAATCTTTAGTTTGTTTCTTGCTTGAATTAACATTTTGTCAGACACTACATACATTTAAAGAGCATTTTCCTTGCATAATTTATCTTTCCTTAAAATGCTTTCAAATTTAAGTTTATTACAAATTTGTCTATTATTAATACAGATACTGCCAAAAAGATGAAATGAGCTAAATAATTCTTCACTTAAATTATTGCATATCATTACTACATCTTGTAGGCACTAAAAGGAGTTAAATTAAAAGTGAATTGAGATAAAAACGTGAATGAAATATTTCCCAAATTATTATGTTATTCATATTTTTGATAATAATATAACGGGGGTTCATAAATGATTGAAAACCTCGTGACCAATTAGTTCTCTTTAACAGCCTCGTCGAGTCGTGCCATCGGCAAAAGATGGTTGAAAGCGATTCCTTAGACACAAACGTAGTTTCAAAAATCCTCGCATCAGGTGCTGCCGTAATACAAAAGACACAAAATCACGAGTTACAAGGTACCAATAATTGATCACGTGGTTTTTAATCATTTATGATAGCTCTGTATATCAATCAATATAGCTTTATGATTGAGGAGCACTTGCATAAGACCCTGTTATTTAAAAGGATTTCTACTTGATCTGGCCTCCCTCCGTGGCGAAGTTGGTGTTTGCCCTATAAACACAGTCTTCCAATTGCACAAATGTGCGACTGGTCCTGCTCACTGATTTCCTTTTGTGTATTTTTCTTTCCTAAGTTGCGCCTACTTTTCAACTTAGCTACACCGTGCCGATGAGGACTAAAAATGCGAAACATATGTGACCACGGTTCCATTCTTTATGCGATACAACCCGTTATTGAAAAGTTATTCACCTGTTCCTTGTACTTAATGAATATGCATTCCCCCGAGAGCATTTTCTATATATATATATATATATATATATATATATATATATATATATATATATATATATATATATATATATATATATATATATATATATATATATATATATATATATATATATATATATATATATATATATATATATATATATATATATATATATATATATATATATATATGTATATATATATATATATATATATATATATATATATATATATATATATATATATATATATATATATATATATATATATATATATATATATATATATATATATATATATATATATATATATATATATATATATGTATATATATATATATATATAATATATATATATATATAAATATATATATATATATATATATATATATATATATATATAATATATATATATATATATATATATAATATATATATATATATAAATATATATATATATATATATATATATATATATATATATATTATTAAATATATGATTTGAAGGAAACAACTACTCAGCGGGCAAATTCAATGCAGGTCGGGGTATTTGCCCGCTGAGTAGTTGTTTCCTTGAAAATCATATTTAATAACATTAGTTTAGTCCACCTGGCCAGGGGTCGCCGCTCTCGGTACTTGCTGTGATGCAAGTCGCTATCCAGAGACATCTAGGATGTCGGTCGGATAGTATTCAGACCATATGAGAAGTTTCATACCTCTCACCACTATATATATATATATATATATATATATATATATATATATATATATATATATATATATATATACATATATATATATATATATATATATATATATATATATATATATATATATATATATATATATATATATATATATATATATATATATATATATATATATATATATATATATGTATATATAGAATTAGACCATAGTATCATGCATATAATCCCAGAAAAAAACTTTCAGTTTGCCTAAAATGTAGCATATCCAACGTAACAAATAAAAAACAAACACTACGTTAAAAATTCATGGCAGTTTAAAACCAAAATTAAAAATATAACAGTACCGACAGACTATCTACTTGTATCCTTAGATGTTGTTTCGCTATGTACAAATATTCCACTAAACTTAGCCAAATTCATAGTAAAAGAAATTAAAAGAGATTGAACCCCACACGACATTAATCCTAAAAGAATTCCTAGAAGGTTTAGTACGCCCTTACATCAACGTATTTCCAATATAAAGATAAGTTTTACCAACAAACAGAGGGATGTGCCATGGGTGCCTCAATATCTAGCGTAATTGCACTACTCGTACTTGAGGACCTAGAAAATATAATAATCCCAAAAATAAACTTCGAAATTCCATTCTATTACAGATACGTTGACGACTGTATAACACTGATACCACACGACAAAATAAATTACATTCTCGACTTATTTAACTTATACTATAATAAACTACAATTCACGATGAAATTAGAAAATGACAACAGACGACTAAACTTCCTAGATTTAACTCTAATAAGGAGAGACAATACAATTAGGACATAATGGTTTACCAAAAGCACATGGTCAGAAAGATACAAAAAATTTCATGACAAATCATCCAATATCCAAAAAAAAGTGTAATTATAGGCGTTGCTGAATGAGCTATCATCCTTTCAGATCCTGAATACAGACAAGACGCAATTACGAAAAGTTAAAACAGCCCTCACAAAAAACAAATACCCACACAGTTTCACTAACACAATTTTTAAAAAAACGAATAAATAAATTTTACAACAAAAATACACAAACCACAACAAATAATTCCGAACGCACTTACGTTATCCATCCCGTATACAAAAGGACTGTCAGAACAAATAGGAAAAAAAATATGACATAAACATTAGCCATAAACGACATAACTTGTTACAATCTAATTTCAATAAACTCAAACCTACCACAAAAAACACATGTAGTTTATAAAATAGCATGTGAAACCTGTGAAAATATATATAGGCCAAACTTCTCAACATCTAGAAAAAGATTCCAATCCCATAAATAAGATAAAATCAATAAACAGCATTCACGAAATATACACAGACAACAAAACTACAGAAACCACACCAAAAAAAAGAGCAATATTAGAAATTATTGAAATTAAAAAACCCAAAAACAATAAATGACAAAACAGATATACAAAATTTAAACAAAATCTACAACAACTTACTCACCATAAATCAAAAAAATAGTAGCTGCCCTTACAAAGAAAAATTAGAAATACACCACTGCCACAACAAGCTAATTCAATTCAACAGATGCTTAAAACACTTAAAATCTAGGTAAAAACCCATGTTACAGGCATTGGGAATTTTACAAATTATGAGCCACCCCAGTTCAAGATTTAAGTTCAAACTTAGTTGTAAATAGAAAAACATCAATGTTTAATGTAAAACACAGTAAAAAAGTGATGTGCTCGCTATACGCACAAATTAAACAGTATTATTGTTAAAACTATAAAGTGCCACATTGGATTATTTTTTCGTTTAAGATATTTAATTAATGACCAAAAATTGCAGATAATTTTAAATTGTTTTATATTACAACTAAACTATTATACTATGATTAAATATGTGATGTGGCCAGCACATAACTTTCTTTTACCGGTATATATCATCCTGATCTAAAAAAATCATTCTATTTAATTCTTCACTTACTTCAATTAAATTTTAATAGCGTGCCTTGAAATGTTTCATTAAAATTTTTAAATAGTTAATTTCAGCGTCATTCGATACTGTCAATAATAATTCATGTCATATATTTTAATAATTTCTTCTTATTGACATTGACATTTTTGTAACTAAATTAGACCTTTCAAATGTCAAAATGGTAAATTTATTCTAACCCCATTTTATGAGGCCAAATGTGTAAAATATTTCAGTTTACATCAGCTTTATTTAAGTACTTGGAAAATATATTTTATTGGCTTGATATTGTAGACATGATTTATAATCTTCCATCAAGAATATATTTTTTGTAAAGGCAAGTACAAAAAAAGTTTGGGTCCCGTGGATCTCCTTTCAGCTGGCCAATTTTGCTTATCACCGAATTTATCATTGTCTTTGGCCTTTAGAACATATATACCAAATTTGAAAGTTTTATCTCAAAAACTGTGGCTGCTATCACGATACTACAAACATACCGACAGATTATTTTCCATAAAGTTACGTTTTTTCATTATAATTTGTCGAGATTCGTCCAGAAATATAATAAAATTTTTTTATTTTTTTCCCAAAATTGTACCTTTTTTCTTCTTTCATTCATTACGTCTCTTCTGGTGGTACCACATTCACCAAACTCAATGTGTCACCTAAAATGTTGAAAATCTTAATTACCAAATTTGGGAAGTCTCCCATTAGTATTTTTTTGAGTTATCGCGGATACACCACACACACACACACACACACACACACGCACGCACGCACGCACGCACGCACGCACGCACTCACGCACGCACGCACGCACGCACGCACACGGTCGAAAAAAATCACGATTACTATACTTCCTTATATTAGGTATATGAAAGTAAAAATGAACATATTAGGCATTCTTTTGTCAAAAAATTTTATTAAGAATAGTTATTGAGAATCACCCCGAAAGGCCAAATCCAAAATTTGATTAAGACCAAAAAATAGAAAATGTCAACAGACTAGTTGAAAAATTAAAATGTATTTTTTTTTGATCAAATCAAAAAATTGTATTCACAAAAGTTCTTCAGAATCGTCCCAGTGGGTCAATTTCAAAAATTTGAGAAAAAAAAACTTATTTTTTGATATTTTTTATTTATTGTTTTTAATCTTATTTTGGATTTAATCTTTTGGGATGATTTTAACAGCTTTTCTTTATAAAACTTTTTGATAAAAAAATGCCTTATATTTTTTTGTTTATTTATTTTTAATCATAGGTTAGTTTTTTTACTGATGTAAAAATGTAATTTATTCGTTTAATAAAGCATCAATAGTGTCTTCGTGGTCGAGTGATAAGGACACTTGCCTCTAACTCCACTCTCCCTGGACCTCTATTCTGTAAAAGCGTGAAAGCCCATTCCCGTGAGAAGTGGGCGGAGTTCACTTGAATATGAATAAAAGTCTATTCTGTAACTGCGGGAGTGCTCACCTCGCACGAAAAATGCGTGAACGTACTTCTACTGGTAAATCGCGAGAGAATCCGTCAGCTCCCCGGGAGAACGGCGATCCTAACCCTACTTTTATGACAGTTTGTATCGGTCAAAAGTTATTGTTGTTAATAGATAAGAATTGTTAAATCTGTGAACCAGAATGGACATTGTGGATTTGCTAATCGCCAATGAGGTAATAATAATATAATTCTTAGCATATATTACAATTACTCTTCATTACAGTCATATTTTTTTAAATACTTATATTACCAATAACGAGGGGATATCCTTACGCAATTTTTGATCAATAAATAAATTCTAGGCATTACGAGACCTTCGTGATGCTGAGGAGGATTTGGAAGGAGAACGGCAAATTTTTCAGAAGATTAACCCTTTTGCATCATTAACTGATCAAGCATTTATAAGGAGATTCAGGGTCAGCAAAGAACTTGCCCGTGATATAATTGAAGGTGTAACTCCTGTTATGCAGGAATCACCATAGAGCATAAAGTAAATACTATCCAAATTGCCGTCTGTGACACAGGTACCAGGATAACAATGTCACTTTTTACATAATTTAATTTCCTAACCTAACCACAATACAATAACAAAACAATTAAACACTGAACAGCTGACGCTTTTGCGGCAATCTAATTGGTTGTGAATTCGGCTATTCTCGCTGGATCACTTCACGTTCACTGCGCTTACGGAATACGGTCTAGGACGGTCGGGTGAGATGCGTGTGATGAGAGCGCTCGCCTCGCATGATGAATGATCACTCTCCCCATAATTACAGAATAGAGGTCCTGAGGTACTGAAGGAGCTTACGTCAGATCACAGTCCAATCAAAATACTCTTAAACAACATGACACGAGAAGACGCACATATACGCATCACTTCCTATAAAAATGCCAACTGGCAGCTTACAAACAATACTTAAACACACATATACACTTGAACAATAACATAAACACAGTCGCAATCTGGAAAATGAAGTAGTATTTACTAAGATATTGCTGGAGGCCAAACGAGGTGTTGCTCAGACCATCACCAACTGACTGATACAATTAATCAAGGCATACTCATGAGGAACAGGCTAAGACGACGCTGACAAAGACACCGCGACGTCCAGGCAAGCATCGAGATGGTCAGATTGCAAGATAAAATAAGAACAGACTTAAATACAACACCACACAAAAAGGCCATCCCCGCCCTTCAAATCAACGGACATGCATACATGACTGACAGGCAGAAAGCCAATCACTTACCAACTGATACATAACAATGACGCACCGAACACCGCCTATCAAGATCGCATCGTACAGGACACGGAGGACCTTATGAGACGTGAAAAATATTATAACTAGACAGCAATTTTTAAAAATAATAATCACAAAATGCTCGAAAATTGCGCTACTTATCAAATCACTACCTAATAATAAGGCACCAGGTAAGGATGGTATCGAAAACAAGTTATTAAAAAATCTACCACGGAAGGGGCGTACTGCAACTTGTTTATATCATGAACGCGATCTGCGCTTGCAGCACTTTCCGATGAATGGAAAAAATGCTGTTGCATCCGATACACAAACCGGGGAAGAATCTCCGGCTTGCGGTAAACTATCGACCAATTCGACAATATCTAAATTGGTGGACAAAATTATTTTAAATAGATTTGACAGAGCACAGGTTGATCTAGGTGTCCATGTCGATTACCAGTTTGGATTCAAACGGGGTCACTACATGGTAAAAACACTACTATGATCTTGTTGGACATCGAAAAAACTTTCAATACTGTCTGGATACCGGGCCTTATACTCAAGCTGAACACATGTAATTTCACAATATACATTATAAAGCTACTACACTCATACTTGAACAACAGAACACTGCAAATCAAAATCAACAATACACTCTCTCCTCCGAAGAGCATTTACGTTAAGTGTCGCACAGGTGTCGATCTTAGGACCATAACTATTTAATATCTACGTATCTGACTTCCCCTCAATTTCCTAATACTAAATTGACGACATGGCTATATATATAGCCACAGCCATAGCACATAAACGGCAAATATGCTGTTGAAGGCTCAATGGCTCGAGCGACAGCATACTATGAACAGTAGACGATGAAATTTAATGAGGACAAGTCAGAAGCTATAGTATTTACAAAAAAATTCAGACAACAAAATTTTTACACCTATAAAAATTAACGGACGTTTTATTAATACTATGGCTGATGTAAAATATGTAGGAGTACATTTAGACAAAGGAATCACTTTCAGAAAACACATAAATGACAATACGTAAGCCTATTCTTTGACCAAGAATCTATACCCTTTCTTGGCGAAGAATAGCAGACTAAATAAGACAAACAAACAACTCATATACACGACTATAATAAGGCCAGCTCTTGTGTACGCTGATCCAGCGTGGTGCTTAACAGCCGCGAAAACGAAACAAAAATTACAAATTCACCAAAATAGAATTCTACGCCTTATCACCGGTTTAGACTGATACACCTATGTGACATCTACACGAAATCACCGACATGGAATCATTAGCGCAATACATTAAAAACGCATCACAAAAATTTTATACAACACAATTTTCCAACAACCCACTCACACGCAACATTACTCAAGTGAGGGAGTATAATGCTCAATTTATTATATAATATAAACTTCCGTACCTGGCGTTGCCTATCTTTCGGCAACCATTTTTATGCTCAACCCAACTTACAAAATTCCAAATTTATTCTTTTCTTCTTTTCTTTTTGTTGGTTTTTCCACAACATTTTTTATTTTTATTTGTTTATTTATATGCTGTTTAATTTCGAAAACATCCTTGAAAATTTTAAAAATTCTGTTAATTTCATTATTTTAAGCCAAATAGATTCATTTAACATAGTAGTAATTGTAAGTTCAAATAAGCCGATAAATCAGGCAGGAGTTGATATTGTTAAACATTTTCTTTCAATCCACCCGACTCCGCCGCGTGCAACCGTCAATTGCCACGGCGCCGGCGCCCTATGGCGTGAATGTCGGGTTGGCAACGCGCACGATTGCTCCACGTAGATGCTTTCTTGTATTAACATAAAATAAAGTTGTTTTGATTTGAAATTAAATAGAATTGACACTTGTCTCTCACCCTGGGTTCGATCCCCGATCGATGAAATAGGATTTTTTCTAAACCAGAAATTAATCCTAATATAGTCGGGCATTGGGTGTGTGTCCATTGTCTCTAAATGTATAGCCCTCTTCCACACAAGGTACATTAATATACCTTCAAGGATAGAGGGGGTTGTATTACCCGTGTTGTTTAATTACTCAATTAATTAATTAAAAATTAATCACATACAAAACAATTTATTAAATTCACTGAAAAATAAAAAGTTATTGAGGTTTATTCATCTTAAGAGGACTAATCGACCCAGTGTTTGTAAGGTAATTTTTCAAAATTTATTTCTTCCATACGGTTTGGTCAAATTACACCAAATTTGGAGGATCAGTAGTTGAAAGTATACTAGAGGATACATGTATATCTATTTAAATTAATTTTCACTTTATGTAGGGAAAATTTATACTGTAAATATAAGTGAAATTTGAACGTGATTAGCTCCTGAATTATGATATCAATCGGTAAAATTCGAGGTAAAATGCATACGTGTCTTCTAGAATGAAACTTCATAATTATGCTCAGCAAGTTTCAAACTTTTATTTCGTACTATTTGGTTAAAATGAATTTTCTAAATAAGTATCTTTGTCACTACAAATGGAGAAAGGAAGTGTTACCTATATCGGGAATCGCACCTCAATGAAGTCGGTGAATAAAACGTCCAGTGAATGTATAGTCAAGAGCAAAATTATTCCGCAGCGCATGTATAAAAACTTTCTAGAGAGTGACACAGCTATCCGAAGCTTTTTCCCGACTAGGCCCCTTAAGTGAAACACAAGACTATGTAACAGTTTTTAACGATGCATGTTTAATTATGACATTTTTAACGAAACGAGTATGTTTGCCAGAACGAAACGATGAGCCGAGTTCTGCGGGTATCAAACAAGTTTCGTAAGCCATAATCAAACGTGTGTTGTTCAATATTTTGTCTTCGTCGGTGAAAATAATAAATTTCCATTTTATTACTATGTGCAGGACAAATTACAATTACAAATATCAGAAAATTTTACGTAAAATTCAAAATATACAAATTATTTTCAGCTTTAATAAAATAATCGATGTAGGTATTGGCTATGGTAATTTACATGAAGAATAAATGTTGTTATTATTGTTCAGATAAATAAATGCTGTTTCAATTGATGTTATTCTTGTTTTAGAAAAAAACAGTGCGATAATGGATTTATAACCGCTCTATTGCGGTAATAAAGATTTTAACCAAACTCAAATTAATTTATTTAATTTCCTATAACAACACCGACGAAGATACAATATTATAAAGCTTACTTGATAGGTATTTGAGGACTTTTTGAGTTAAATATAATCATTGTCTCTGTGCACTGATTACATCCATAAGATACAACTTCATTAGATGAAATTCACCACTCAATATCCACGAAATGAAAACAATTTGGAATTCACTTTAATTTACTTTATAGTAGTCTAGGAAATTTAGTCAACCAGTTTGTAAAGTTTAAATTAAGATTCCATTTAAGCTTACTACCCGCTATTACAATATTCCACTATATTGTATTTACTTGCATTCTAATTATATTTAAATACATGTTTATATTCCTCTTCCATAAAATAAGAATAAGAAAGAAAATTATATAATGGACGAATTCTAATTAAAACCTATTACCATATTGTCGTTATTTTTAGTGAAATCGAAATATTTCTGAATAGGTTCTTAGATCTATATTTCTTTTAGTTATATTAAAAGTGGTCGTCAATATTACGCAATCGTAAAATCGATGGGGGAACTGGGACTGGCGAGATACTGAAATTTAGTATCACGATACTTGTTGCGCGAAGTCCATATGAAAAAGTCCATATGAAGCAATGGTGTATGTGAGATACCAGGATCTGGCACGCATCCTCGTGTAAAAGAGCTCTAAACACATTATACACTGAAAATGTTTGGAAAACTTTGGGCTCAATCCAAAATCGATTGTTGCGGGACTCCGTTCTTGCAAAATCACTTACTGTATTATTATACGGTGGTGATATCAGTCTGTTGTATCAGTATTTCCACGGGGATTGTTCAACTAAAATTGTGTCGCTCATACCACCACATGCGAACTATTAGTGCAGTCAA